>WAAG01034161.1:3359-31384 GCA_013390105.1 Tichodroma muraria
GAAAATCTGTGCTCTACAAAACATACCAGTTTTGTGTGTCTCTATACTGAATCCTTACATTGGCTCCTCAGTCAAAATATATCTAATGGACTTGCAGGCCTGAGATGGCTCTTTATTGAAACTTAATTCCATATCACATATGGGTTTTAAGAAGAAAAAAATACAATCAAGATAATTATTCAAACCTCTGTGATGTAGTGTGTAGGGAAAATAGGCCAGTACTGTAACTGGATTTCACATGAAACTGGCTTGGTGTGAATCCCACCAGCATAATTCCAGAGAGGCAAGAAGATCACCAAGTGAGGCAGTTCATCACTCAACCCTCACCCATTACCATATTTGAATTCTGAATAAATTATTTTCTTGTTATATAGGGCAAGAAGCTATTTTCTCATTTTCTTGGTTTAAGAATATTTCAGATTCCTCTACCAAACTGGGACAAAACCCAAAAACCCCAAAGAGAGCAAAATTAAACAATCTTCCTCCCCTACAAATATAGCTTTAGAGTAGTTCAAATGCTTAGTTTAGATGCTGATCTTTTTCATTTAAAAAATCTTACTTTTCACTGTAATTACATTTTAGAAGGAAAGTATTACTGAAATGAAAAAGCAGAACACTTCTTTTTGAAGATACTGGAACAAGATATTAAACAAATGTCAAATTTTTTGACTTAGAATAAAATATTGAAAGCAATCCTTTGTCATAAAAAAAAAGTATGGTTTTGACAAGTTGACATTTTCAAACTAAAAAAAAAAAGATATTTTTCTTGCAAATCACTTTCAGGTCTACACACTTCCAGGATACATTGCAATGAGCTGATTCTTATGTGATTGTGTACATGCATTAGGAACAAAATCAGCCATAAACTGGCAAACAGATGGCCTCCTATGATCTTTGGACTTCTAAATGTAAAAAATAAACAAAGTGAAGACCATCAAAATGATGTACTGTAATACCCTTCTCAGGGAGCTTTGAAAACGTTTTTCTTCTTGATTCTGTCTGGAATACTACAAGATGACTACCAGAATATGTACCTTGTTAAATAGATTAATTTTCTGCCCTATCCTCATTACTTTTTTGATATATATTCGATTACACATCTATTACTATGTGTATTTCAATTAAGGAGGACGATACCACAACTTGAAGAATTATGAACTGAGAGCTCGATCAGCCAACTAAGTACCTGTGAATAGAAACTGTAAGTATAATGAGTTAATTTTTTCTCCATACTTGCAGCTTCATGCCCCCAGTAACTGCAGTGCTAAGTGGAAATGGGAGCTGCACGTGGCCCTGCAACCCAACAGCAGCCAGCGGGTCCCAGCGGATTGCACAAGTGCCTGGGTAGGTTATCTCAGCGTGAGCTGGCCTCTGCTCCCCCGTGCCCTTCGGCAAAACATCGAACATCTGAGCCAAACAGCAGCTAGATTTTTCTTGAACAGGAAACCTGGGGAAAAAAATATGCCAATTTTCTACCCTTCTGATTTTGGAACTCCAGGAAAGAGGTCAAAAGATCCCAAACAAGTTTTTAAGGCACTCCAAATGTAACATGGATGAGGTGGTTTCACAGTGACTACTGAACTCTGGTGCATCCCAGGGCAGACTCCCGATCTTGGCAGGGATGGGAAGGAGCTGGCATAAGGCAAGCTGTGCCCAGGACACACTGTCCTCCCTTGAGCCACAGAGTACTTGGCTCTTTGCCATTCTTTTTCTATACATGCAGTTTACAGAATTCAACTGCACAGGAAAATCGGATGTCAGTGGCCATTACACTCCTTACTTTCCTCTTTCTGCTGATGGAAATTTCTTATCAGTCTGATGCACAAAATGGCAGGCAGGGCAGCATGTTATCAGAGCTGGCAGGCTGGAGGAGCTGAGGATGTCTTGTCACATATCATTTTGGACAAAGGAGAAATGGCACAAAGCAGCACGGTTAGAAGGCAATTTTCACATAAAGAACTCAGGAAAGAAAACCTGACTGACAGCAAATGGATTGAGGGTCGGAGGAAACACCAGTCACCACAGACATTATATATTATTTTCCATGGAAATACAGCTGAAGAGAAGGAAGGGCTGGGGGACCAGAGTTTGCTGAGAACAGAGCAGGTGGTTCAGGCAGTGAGAGGGCAGTGCCACCCAGTCAGCTATAGGACAATTTGCAAGGTATTTTTAGAGTAAGCTTCACACTTACTTGTCCCTGTCATGTGATAAAATAAGAATAAACCTTCTTTATATGTGATGCTTCATTGTCATTTATCTATTGCTTATACAAATATGATTATAGCTCCATAAACATTGTGTTGTGTTTAGTGATAGAGCTGTAAAATGTGTGCCAAAGCAAGAGGTGAATGATGTTTTTAAAACCACTAAATATTTTCTGTTGAGTTTTAATTTGGAACAGATTTTTTGTCATTATCATTTTTATTATTCCTTTATGTTCTACACTGTTATTGTATCTTTATTACTGTGATGTATAGAGCTTGTCACAGAATAAAAAGATGTCCCTTACCCCACAGAAGGTCACTATTTAAATTTAAGACAAAGGTTATTAACAACATCAGGGAGATGAAGAGGCTTCTTCTAGGAAACATGTTTTAACTGTCAAGATGGGAGGGAATTTCAGATTGCCGGTAAAGAGAAACTTTTCCACAGCGTTTTAGAGATATCAGGTAAAGGAAAATTAAATTATTAAAGATGATTATTCGATGATAAAGTAGGTGATTATGGCATTATGTCCAAATCATGGAAGACAATGGAAGAAAGTTATCACAAATGTGTTCAGAATTTAACAAGCAGGATATTGGAAACAGCAGAGCAATCGAAGAAAACAGTGGTTTTTGAAGAACTGAATGATAGGTGACAAACAGAGTAGGGCCTGGCCATGACAAGCTTTGGAAATAGACACATCCTAAAATAAGTGAGATAAGAGAAACAAGATGCAAAGATATGGGAAATAACAGGTAAGAGAGTAAAATGTTACTCTGAACAGGTAAGGGGAAAAATGTGTTTATCAATGCTGGAGAAAAAATGTGTTGCAACAAGTAAGACAAGCTGATAATGAGAGCTGTAAAACAGATTTAGACGTGGATGGAGATTGCAAACATGAAATTGATGCAATTGCTGCTCAGGGTGAAGTTCAGAATGTCAGGAGATGCAGGGAAGCTACAGATGAAGCTGATGATCATGCTAGGGACCCAGAAATAGGTACTACCTGAAGGAATAAATATTAAAAGAAGGGAGTGATAAATCACTCTGGTAAGTATAGGTGAAAGCTGCAAGTCCATAAGGAGGTGTCAGAGAAACAGGCTGAGATCTCAGTGCATAGCAATAGAAGAAGGCTGGTTAGAGACATGTTGGAGACTGAAGGAAGATCCAAGGGAAGACAGTCAGAGCAACCAGAAGAAGACAAATTTTTGGAAGAATAAGTCATGTAAAAGATGAAAACAAGTCAGGAAAGATACTCCTATAGCAAAAATGCCAAGCTTCTCTGTGAGGAGTCAATAGTTAAACTTAAGGAAATGGCATAAAAGATGGAAACCACCTCCACAAGAAGATACAAACAAAATATAGGAGTAAGGCTCTTTCCAAGGGTCAGGGCAAGAGATAATAGGTGGAAAGAAAAGTTTTGAGATGGATGAGATGGGAAGTTTTCTGCATGTTAAGAAAAGATGTCCAGGGATGTGTAAGAAGAAAGGGTAAGTGTAAATGAAGGGATAAGAAAAGTTCTGGGGTCACCCGTAAGGACTTGGCAGAAGAATTGAATTTTAGCATTGTCTTAGGTGCTCTATTCAGCCTTAGTGACTTATAACTTATGGGTGAGATGCTTAACTTGACTGCTATCCAGATTCCCCCCTGCAGAGCAGAAAGAATCGCAAAAGTTTTTTAAAACGTGAATCGAGGGTTTTGCTAACTCTCTTTCTGGTTCAAAGTCAAAGGGCAGTCAATGGAAGAAGATTGTAGAGGATCACAGTACCAGTATATTTGATTGCTTGTCACAATTTAAAGGTCAGTCATGATGCTGGATTGTCAGAAGATTAGATCCTATACAGGAAAAATAGAAATTATAAAATTACTTTTTTAACTCCACACAATGGAAATGACAGTGTCTTCCCTGATCTGAGTGCTATCATTTGGCTGTTGGCTTCATAAAAATTTCTCTCTTGGAGAAAGAAATTAGGAGGACTTGGATCAATGACAATGGCTCCAAAATCATATAAAGGCATAGATGTTTTGCTCTTGAAGACCAAGTGATGCAATGATAAAATCATTGTGGGGTATACTACTGATTTCCAAAAAAAAATTATCCTCTATGATTTAAGAAAATGTCTGCATTTTACCAGATGATCCGGTTGATGGAGAGATCCAAACAATACTGGTTCATCTCTTTCAAGTTGGGGAGAGATTCCACTCCGTGCAGACCTCTGTATCACCATCTCTTGGTTCTTGACCATATGGAAGGCTGATGAAATATCACCTCAAATCTTTTTAACTGCCTTGAAGCCAGGACAAAAACAGGAAGATTCAAAGGGGAATTGGAAAAGGAAATACTAGATAAGATCAAACTTTTAGATGTCTGAACTAAAGCAGTTTTATTATACATTTTTGGGTGTGAATCCCTTACCTAAACATGAATATGTTTTGCTATTTGAGATGCCTTAAGTACAAGTCTGTCACTTTGCTATTCGTAATGAAGGCATGGCCTTCCCTTAGGTATGGTGCCACATTTGCCAGTCCTGATGGAGGTCCCTGATGTTCCATGAAGACTCAAATGTTTCCAGGGCACATGTGTGAACAACTGAGCAGAGCCCCTTCTGTCTGCAAAAGGAGGGGAATATGGGTCTTTCTTCTGGGACAAAAAAAACCCCAAACCATATTTTGAAATCAGAATTTTGCTCTCTCTATTAATTTTCTTTGTCCTTTTCCAGAAAGAAATTGGAGATTTTTTTTTTTTTTTTTTTAATACTGTGCTGGTTTACTCTGAGATAAAATGATCATCAGGGTTCAGAGTTAATGGCTAAACCAGAACATGTTGTTTGTCATTTCAACGCAGTTCTTTTTCTCAGATTTTAGACACCTAATTGCCACTTCCAGAAAGTGAGTTATTCCCAGACTGGTCCATTCACCATGTACTCCTCTAGTAGTGCCTTTTCCTGTTGTTTGAACATAAGAGGAGCCTACATAGATACCCATCTTACAGATGATTATTTTGGAGCAGAAGAATTAAATTGATGGCTTGGATTCCTTTTTTCTCTAACCACAAATATCTATGGCAGAGATATTTATTTCCGAATTAATTACATTAGACTCCATTTGTGCTCACTGGGGAGAAATAAGGACACACTTAATTTGACCTATTTTGCTCTAATCTCATTTGAGTAAGATAAATTTTATCCTGAAGGTACCTATTAAGGGACCTTATGGTGATAAGAGCAGATGTAAATGCCCCTGCTCTGGCTGGATATCTTAAAGTGTCACACTTTAATATATAAATAGATCTGCCTGTAGCCAGATTTCAGAGATTCAATAGGTCAGTGGTAAGATCTGATTAACTTCTGTCTTCCCTTTGTGCCTCCCTACAGCACGTCTGGCTTGGCAGAGGGGACATAGCTGGGCAGAGGGCACAGTGTCCACAGCCAGGGACAGCTGCTGAAGGAAGGCAAACCTGTGGGTGACCATGCCCCTGATCACAAAGGGTTTGTTTAACATGGGAAGGATTCTCACCATTCGCTCACACAGTTCCTACAAACAAAATGGGAAGTGCTGTCCCCTCATGGGTGGCACTGGATGTGCCTGGGACAGTGAGGTAATGGAAGGCCTCTGGCTTGTGAGAGAGGAAAAAGGAAGCAAAGCAGGCATTCCTAATGAGATCTGATGACTGTGAGAAACCCACTCCAGAGGACCCTTAGTCTGTCCCCAGATCCTTTCACTGGCTCTGCTGGAGACGCCTTTTCAACCCTCCTGGCTCTGCTTGTTTAACTGCTGAAGACCAGAAACCTCCCATAGGGCAGCAGAAGTAATCATCCTTCACTGCTTTTTTAACTTAATCAATTACCATTTGTGCCTACAAGACACAAAAAATTAACAACTCCAGCTGCCTGTGGATGCAAGCTGGAGAAAGTGATGAGCACATCAAAGCTTTTGTACCTTAGCTGGAAACAGAATTTAGTCAGACTCAGGAGATCTCTGCCTCACATGGAATACAGATATAAGTGATTTGGGTCTCCTTTATGTGTCTTTACTCCTTTTGTATTTGTGGGCCTTCTCACTAACAGAACACAAGAGAAAACTTGTATGGGAAGTACTTGTCTGGAGCATAAGGAAACACTTTGGGAAAAAAATAGGTTTCAGATACATGAATGGTAGCATTTGTCATGGAATCACCCAGGGAACAGCTCGTTAATTGAAGTAAATTGAAGTAAAGTGTACACTCTCCGTGCTATATCTGTATAGAGACAGAAGTGACTAATACTTATTTACTTAGTGTGTTTAAAAGGGAGTTGCTAACAATGAGAAGATGTCCCCGTGATCAAGCTCTTTCCACTTTGATAAGCCAAGCCAATAGGGAAAAGCATTCCTATGGAATATTTTTGCACTCTGTCACCTATATCTATCAATCAGAGATTTCAGATTAATTTCTTCCAAGTCACACTTAGCAGAGAGCCTGCTTTGTTTCCAGCTGGATCAGTCCCCTGCACCAGATCACTCTTGATGCTCAGGAGCAGGGCAAGAACAAGAGCTGGATTTCAGCTGGGAAAGGGAGACTTTTTTTTTTTGGCAACTACTAATTGGCAGGGTTAATTAACTGTTAATTAAAGGTGGGCTGCCCTCCACAGGCCTTTGCCATGCTTTTGTAAGTATGCATCTCTGAAACTGCTCACTACACTGTGATTTGCAGGAGTAACAGTTCTGGTGGGTGGGAATTGACTGGGACAAGGAGCAAAAGGAGAGCATGGCAAATGTATGGATGTTATCCCAGAGCCATAGAACCACTAAGGCTGGAAAAGACCCTTAAGATCATTGAGTCCAACCATTATACATGGTGTTTCAAACCAGATTTGTTCATACCATAATTAGAAATATTATTAGAGATTTAAAAAACTGAAATTCCAAATGCAGTTAGAGTTGCTATTCCCATTTATATTTTTCCATTTTTCCCATTATTTTAAAAAAAGTGTTAACAGAGTAAGCTGAAGTTTGTTTATCCTCCCCTTCCCAAACCTCTCATTGACTCCTAGTCCTACTCCTCTAATCTTCTCTCTTTCTCTCCCAAATTGCTTAATATGTTAGCAGCAAAATGTGCAGACGTCACTGTGAATGTTTCCTAGGCCACCCTGGGGGTTTACATGCACAGGGGAGTTTTGTGGGCTGCAGACTCTCATGCTGTAACAACATTGGAGATTAAAATAAATTTACTTATAAAATATTCAAAATTGTACAGGTTACAGTTTGATTGTATCTTGCTTACAGCTTAGCATGAGTGGGCCCTGATCAAAACTTAATGTAGATGAACTTTAAATGAATTCTGTTTGTTAGCATGAACAGCTGAGCAGGAGCATAAATAGAGAAAGATGGATATCTCCAGATAAAGGTTGAGACACTGGAGGGCCTCAAGGCTGGCCCAAGCTGAAAACAAGAACAATTAATGGCTTGCACTTGTGGACATGGAGAAATAATCCAATGAGGTGTTAGAAGACCCCAGACCATAAATCTTCATTGGGCCAAGAGGCACATGCAGGGCTCAAAAAAAGCACATGAAGTTTGGGTGCACAGACATTATAAATGTTCAGAGGTTTCTTTGTTTGGGATCCCTCTCCAAAGAGCTGAATTAAACTGACTCACAAAACCTAGGGGCTGACCTCTTCCTTGACAACCAGAGCATCCCTGAGTGGAAAGATGACTAGGGGTAAAATTAGAGAAAAAAATGGGAAGTCATATTCCTATTGTAACAGAAGTTTTAAAAGTACAGAAGTTTTAAAATAAAGAAATTATAGGATGACGTGAAGTTCTGGCACCCTGGCTGGAATGCAGCTGGCATGCTCAAAACCTGTTCCACAATGACTCCCCACATTCACAGTGTGCAATCTCAGGCACATGTTAAAGGGGACAAAATGGGCGTGGAGTGGAATGGAGTGGAGAGACAGCTGCCAGACTGTATTGAAATCCTTGCAGGAATGGGAACTTGGTAGTACCAAGTAGCTGATAAACCACATAGCAGCTGTCAGCCAAGGGAGATAGGAGAAGATGCCTTGCTGCTGAACCAGCAGCTGTGGTGAAACCACTCTCCTTGGATGAACTTGGCCCATCATAACCTAATTGAAACACTAACACATATCTCCATCCCAAAGTTACCCCACCCCTCAGTGGGCACCACTCACTCAAATATACCCTCCATATTTTATTTATTACATCTTTAAAAGCAAAGTGAGAGAATTTTACACCAAGTAACAACAAAGATATGTGTGACTAGAGCCACCCAAACTCCACCTAAAAGTAAGTTATGAATAGGGAGAAGTTAGGGAAGACTTCATTGTAACTTCTGGGATCAGTCAAATGGGCTGAACCTATCTTTTCCCCCACAGGGATGGCTCTCCGGTAAGAACCCTATTCTTTTTGTGCTGAATGGTTATCTTGAGTTATTTTTGTTGGCTATTAGAGCTTGTCTGTGTTTTGTTTTGAATGTGTTTTTGCAGTCAGTTACTATCAATGGCAATCTTCAACCCTTAACCTGTCACAATTTCAATGTGTGCATTAATTAACAGTGCTACCCTGTAAACTGTCGGGGTGAGCCCTTGGAGGGAGCTGCCAGTCGTTGGCAACAGATAAGGTACTCCGCTAAAAGTGTGGAGCCGCAGGAGGGAATTTCTCTCACTCTGTTGGCATGTGTCCCAACCCCTCTTTCATGTGGCACCTTGCTGACCTGGGTTTGTTAGCTCAGGTACTGTGGATGGTGTAACTGCACTGCAGAGGACAAGCTGCTCTCACTGGTCACATGCCCACATTGTTGCAGTCTGCGGCTGAAAGATGTAGTTAATGGTACTAACTTTTATTTATCCTTCAAAGAGTTTTGGGAGCGAGGGAGAGGAAGGTTGCAGGAAGGGTCTGTACGTGCAGCTAGAAAAACTTTTGGAGACTGCCTGGGAGGAAAGGCTTAGTGGATTTTGCAGCTGGCTCCCCTGAGCTCTTGGTTCATTGCCTTAGAAGTAAACTCAGATAGAAAAAGGCTTTTCTAGTTCAATGGCTGCTTTGGAGAAGGTGAACATGACTTTTGGCTCTCATTTTAGTTCCCAAAGAAGATAGAAGAGAGAAAGAAGAGCCTGAGGATTACCACAGGAAGACATGACAAATGACTCCCCTGTAACCAGGGAAAGTACAAGGCTGAAGGAAAGAAAACTCAAAACAACTTACATAAATTATCCCTATACACTTGTCCCTCATACTTGTCCCTCAGCAAAATCCTAAAATTTTAGCAGATTTTTTTAGCTTTCCATGCCCATGAAGTTTAGGATTCAAGCAGATCTTTTTAAAATAAGCTTATCTGAAAGTGGATTTGATGCACCAGCAGTTGGTTGGGATTCTGGGAGCATGTAGCAAACCTAACGGGAAAGCTCTGTGCTAGAGAAATGAATGACAATGAGCAGGGCTAAGAGTATTGCCCAGGCAGGTATACATAATTCTTCTTGCTTTCTTTTATTCATAACAAGCATTTCCTCTCTCCCGGGTGGAAAGATACTTGCAGACATTTAAAGAAAATGTTCTTGTAATCTGCTTTCTTTAGTGAAGCTGGAAGCAAACAAGGCAGTGTGTACCTTTAGCACACTGCTGGTGCATTTCCTTGAGGCGCAGAGCGCTTGGCTGAAGTTACAGTGTAGTCACAGACCTTCTCTTTGAAATGACTGCATCTCAGTGTGCATTCATTGCAAATCTCACCATTCCTACATTGATACTGAATCACTGCATGACATAACCCAAACAGTTTCTTGGTCTGTATACCTGGATGAAAAAAAGGTTTAGATTACTTAGGTTATTTTTGCCACGTTTGATCCTGAAGGAAAATTGCCAGAAAAACATGCTCATCCCAGGTTTTTTTAGGGTTTATAATATCTGTTTCATTTAGCTGTTTGGGATTTAGTAAAGTGAAGTCAACTACAGACTCCACTCTGCAGCACTGCACCAGATGGCACAGGGTATAGGTAAGTGGCACCATAAGAATGATGTAACTGCCCATTCATTAAGCTCAACCCATATTTTGGGGGGGCTTCAAGAAAAATGGAACCTGATTAATTCAGATTGCCATTGCTTGCTAGCAATTTAGGTTATTTATGTCCATTTACATCTTAAAAATACAGAGATTGTAACAGGGAATCTCTATATACAGCTTCCAAATTGAAGCTGAAAAATTTTACAGAGAGACAATGCTGTATATTGCACCAGTTTAACAGGCTGGAAAGAAAAGTGTCTCAGGTGTAAGGGCTTTTATTCAAGCAAACTGCAAAACTCATACCCAAAAACCTTTATGAGTTTCACAACCAATATTGATGGGTCTGAGATATTATCACGCTTTACCAACCAGGGGAAAAATAAAGAAAAGGCAGTTTTTCTGGAAGGCATGCAGGTGTACAAGTACTTATGGTCTTTTCCTTCAGGAATGAGGCTGATACTTTGGCCAGGGAACCAGTAGAACATAACCTTCAAGTAGTCCCATTAAAAAACTTTCTTATCAAGGTGGAAAGGTTAATGTAAGTGCCAGGGAGAGGTCTTGAGAGCACCAGAAATACTCTTGAGAAGATAATGCTCATCTTTGCCTCCACCTTGCCCTTAAAAGCTTTCAGCTTTGATGGATAATCAACATCCCACAAGATGAGGGACAAAGACACGCAGTGTTTTGTGGCAGCTGCAGGACAAACCAAGTAAATTTTTTCTCATTCAAGATGGAAGAGTATGACTTCCTCTTGTAAGAACAAAAAGCCCACAGAGGAAATGGCAACAAAAGTTAATGGGAAATGGGGAAGTTAAGGAAACACTGAAATTCAGGACAGTAACAGGAGATTCAGTGTAGAGCTCTTCTTATGAAAAGAATAGTACAAATAACTGGGTGCTTGGGAAGTTTCAGACAAAACAAGCTTTTTTTTCAACAAAAGTAGCTTGTTTTTCAACTGGGTAATTTTTATGAGCAGGTAGTTGAGAGTGCTCAGTGCAATGGACACCTGTGGCAGGTTATTATCTCCCTTTGAAACTCAGCACATAAAACTCTAGGACAACAAATTCAGTACAACTGTGTTATTTATCATATCCATAATCACCCACAAATCTCTGGAAATATTGCTATGATGGACTGCCAAAGACCACATTAAGAGCATTTGGTAATGAGCCATGGAAGCATTGGGACACAAATCTAGCAAGGTCAAGGCTGGTTAACACTAGAGGATCAGCTAAGAGGCCTGGTCCTGTCCAAACAAAACCCTCACCTTTTGTGGGGGTGATAAGGTCACTGTACTACACGCAGGGAAGTGGATGGGGAAATTGATGTGGATTTCTCCTCACATGAGAAACGGCAAACCTATTTGTGGGATTGTGTTTGCTCAAACAAAGGTGTGGGTCTACTTGGTGGGTAATGTGGAAGGCTGGGGAGACCCAGACTGTATGTGTCAAGGAAATGTAACTATAGGGAAAAAAATTTGTGGTGTTAAGTTGCAGGAGAGTGTGACAGTGACCTGGGCTGGGCTGGTGTTGATGTCCAATGAGCATGTGTGCTGCTTCTCCTGTCCTGAGCACCCATCTGATGAAATGGGGCCCAAGTCATGTATGGGCTGTTTTTGAACATTTGGAGGAGTGGAGGAAGCTCAGGAAGTGGGAAAATAGTATCTGTCTGGGGAAGGTTGGGGGATAGTAGTTAATGGAAATATATTAATATATGTGTTGGGTATAAAGATGGTTTAAGAATGTAGTTTTAATTGTATGTGTGGGTAAGAAGAGATTTCAGTAATGAGAAAATAAATACAATGGAATAGTTAGAAAAACATAAATTATATGGGGTCTGAGTATGACACAAACGATAAGAAGTGAAGTGTGTATTGAGTCTGGCTGAGATGGAGTTCGTTTTCCCGTAGCAGCCCCCACAGTGCTGTGTTTTGCTCTGGTAGCTGGAACGCTGTTGATAACGAACCAGTGCTTCGGCTGCTGCTGAGCAGGGCGGGCACAGCATCACTGCTGTGTCCCCAGCACACAACTGTGTCCCCCATAACACCCTCAGGATTAGGGTGAGGGTGGGCAAGATCCTGGGAGGGAACACACCTAGGCCAACTGACCCAAATTAACCAAGGGAATATTCCATACCATATGACATCAGATTAGATAAAAAAGCTAAGAAAAGGAGGAGGAAGCGGATGGTGACATTTGTCATTTACAGTGTTTGTATTCCAGAACAACCATCACACATACTGAAGCCCTGCTTCATGGGAAGTGGCTTGATCTTGCATGCTTTGGGGAAGCTGAGAATAAAATTATTAGTTTTTTTCTTTGCTGGTGCGTGTGCAAACTTTCACTTTTGCTTAATAAACTGCCTTATTTCAACCTATGAGTTGTTTTCCATAATATTTTATCTCCTCCATCCAGATGAGAAGGTGGAGTGATAGAGAGGTTTTGTGGGCACCTGTGTCCAGCCAAGGTCAACCCACCACACTGACTGATGAACGTGTAAACAAAATTATAAGGCCATGAAAAAAAAGAAGCACAAACTTTGAATTTGTTCCTTTGTCATTTTCTTATCTTTGGAGACAACAGCAACTTTTAAAGCCTATTCGAAGAGAAAGTCATGGGTAATGAACTCCTATGGCATGTTAACCTCTCCTGACTCCCCAGCAGGTGCAGTGATTTAAATACAGATCTAGTCACTGTGATCACTGAAACTGTATGTGGGAAAAGGGACAGCTACAAACTGACAGAAATGTTCTTATCCTTGAAGTCATGGCTTCAGTAGGTTTGCTCAACCAGAAAGCCACTGCACACTGGTCATTTGCAGTGGTGGTGCTATTCCAGGCTGCACGGGTACTGCTGAAGCTGCAGAGCACCAGCCTCCTGGCCCTGCAGGGCTGCTTTCCTAAGCTCTCACCTCAGCTCTCTGGGCTTATACACGCCCTGCTCATTTCTGTTAACGCTGCTGGAGCACCATTTGCTTCATGCCACACCTGGACCACTTTGGTGTAGGTGTGAGTTTATTTTCAAGAAGGCTACGGGACTTCTGGGAGATATGTCTTGAGCTTTTATTGAGGCATCAGTCTCATTACATGGTTGAGACAATGGGAGGATGGCAGCAGCTCACGTCTCGCTAACATCAGCCAAAGATTTCTTTGTTACAGGGCTTTTTAAAAACTTCTTAGCCAATAGCATATTACCAGAGCTTACAGACAGTTGTTCTAGCCAGTCACTAAAAGCACACGTACACCTGCCTCACACAATGCTTGCTTGTATTTACAATACACAAATTAACAATATACAATACTACATTATTAAGCTTAAAACCTTCTACTATCTTGCTAGGCATATTTTTCTGCAGTCTTAAAGTCTGTCTTAGCCAAGCCTAAGACTCAAGCTATTGTTTCATGTCCTTGCTTATTATACTATTGTAACTTTTCTAATTTCAGACTTTACATCTACAGCATAGTTCTAAGTTCTCTATTTTTTTCTATTTCTGAGACCTGCTTTTACAGCTTTCTAGAAGCCTTCTTACTTTTATTAATTCCCACACTTTGATGCATCCCAATTGTCTGCAAGCACACAACGTGGCTCCCTAAGAGCACCTGGCTTGACTCCCTGCTGCTGCTTGTCCATGTCCAGAGATACCTGCACCTCATCCCCCTGAGGCCTGTCACTGTGAAGTTCCAGAAGTTAAAGCTTTCTGGCAGCTCCCAACGCTCACCCTCGCCGCTGTCGCTGTCAGCATCGGGTGTGTGTGGCTCCTGTTCACATGACGTGTTTCTGATCTGGAGACTGAGCAAAATAAAGAACAGGCCTCCACTCCCTTGCAGAGGAAGGGCAGATAGGTAAAGAAAGGAAGGAGCTGAGGGAAGTGAGATAAGGCCTGTGCAGTTAGAGCAAAATACACAGTCCTGTGAGCAGAACAAATTAAAACTGAGCTCATTGAGGATTTACATTTTGAGGAAAGTATTCTTATGTGGATGTTCTGGTTTCTAATCAGAGCTGAATTAACCCACCAGTCCTCTTTCTGAAATATCTAAAAGTGCTTCTTCACTTAGCTCCCTATTTTCATGAGATACGGGGAGAATTAATACTCTTAGGAACTTCACTCCTCTTTCCCATGTGGCTGAAATTAGACAATTCCTTCAAAACATTCCCAGGAAAGGGCAGACATATATTTGCAACACCATTATGTATACTGCATTTTCCATGGAAATTGGGCTAAAAATAAGTGGATCATTGCTGCATTTGGATATTTTTCTGTAAGGAATCTGGCCCATGATATTTCAGAGTCTTTCTCTTGCCCAAAGACAAGGTTGTGCAAAAGAACATGTAAGCTTTTCAGAAGCTTAATACAACAGCTTTGGAGGGTGTGGGGTGTGTGTGGGTTCCTTACAGAGCCAGTGCTCCTGGAGGGACCACACCTATCCAAGCTCCTTTTCCGCCTCACAGATCTGTGCCACTACCCACTTATTCTCTTTGTATTGCCCATGGAGAATACACCCTTACCCTGCAGTTATGAAACCTGAACTCTGACCTTCCTCCCACATAACTGCGGTTAGTAAAACTCACCTGGCATTTACCTGTGTATTAATGCTCCCATGTAACTTATAAACGGCCCATCTCACTGGGATAGTGATGCAGAAATGGAAGAACTGGCATATGTTACTTCACAGAAACACAGAACTGGTTAGGGTTGAAAAGGACCTCTGAGATTGAGTCCAGCCTATGACCAAACACCGCCATGTCAGCTAGAGCATGGCCACATCCAGTCTTTCCTTAAACACCTCCAGGGACATTGTCTCTATCACCACCCTGGAAGTACATTCCAAAGTTTAATCATTCTTTCTGAGAAGAAATTCCTCCTAACGGCCAACCTAAACCTCCCCTGGCACAGACTGAGGCTTTGTCCTCTTGTCCTGTCACTAGCTGCCTTGAAGAGACCAACCCTGACCTAGCTACACCCTCCTTTCAGGCGGTTGCAGAGAGTAATGAGGTCCCCCCAGAGCCTTCTCTTTGCCAGGCTAAACATCCCCAGCTCCCTCAGCTGCTCCCCATAGGACTTGTGCTCCAGACCCTTCTCCAGTACTGTTTCCCTTCTCCAGACATCTCCAGCACCTCAGTGTCCCTGAAGTGAGAGGCCCAGAGCTGAACACAGCACTCAAGATGTGGCCTCATCAGTGCCAAGTACAGGGGACAATGACTGCCCTGATTCTCTGTCCACAATTGAGCATTGGTAACTGAGCACTGGTAGCAATTCTTTCTGTGTGGAACACTTCTCACAGCAAAAAGCCCCACAGCATGCTGGAGCGTACTTAGTTTCATGAATCTTGGGGACCCCAATTATGGTTGGGGTATTTTGAGAAATTATTTCTTTTAAAAACTGTCTGAAAACATATTTCAAGAATAAAGGCTCACAAGATTTTATTCCAGGAATAATCTTCTTAGTCATATCCAGTAACAGGAAGCTAACTCCTCTTAGAAACTATCATTACACTGTTGGTCAGAGAAAGCCAGTGAGGCTCTTATGTCCACCCCGAAGTCCTCTCTGGGGTTAAACAACAGTATTTTGATTTCTGAGAAGTCACATAGTTTGTGACTTCTCCTTTGTCTTTGAACTCACAAATTAGAGTTTCCAAAAAACTCCAAGGAATATTTGGAGCAAAGTAGAAATCTGCTTTATTATGTTTGAGTGAGGATGCCATTCCCTACTAGTAATGTGAATCATACTGTGTGTGCAGTAGTATGCATAGCCTGGATAGTGATCTCGCTGATATGTGCCAACCTCAGAGAGTTACTGGCAAGAGACAAAATTATTGGGAGCGGGAGAAAATGTGGGCAGCAAGTGGCGGGAAAAGGGAGTGAGAAAGATATTTGAACGTGTTTCCCTTCATTCTTCATGTGGGAAATATGCCATTTCCACATCCCATCTGCTTTTGCCAGGAATACATAAACTGTGTTTGATAGCAACAAGTACCTAGTAGTTGTGTTTTCGTTTCAGCACATCAATAATAGACATTTCTAAACATTTCACTGTACAGAGCTGACATTGCAGAAAATGGTTACCAACATCAGTCAAACATGTTTACATTCATTCTCATGTCACAGGAAATCACAGTGGATATGTCTGCACTGCAGGCAACTGCTCTGGAGCATGGAGGTATTTCAGCTCAAGTCAAGTCCAGTTGAGACAGCAGTCCAACATGACTGCGAAGAGCTCAGTGTAAACAAGAAGCCATTAATAACACAGCTTTTCACTCTGAAGAGTGAATCGAGTTCAAAGGAGTGGAATGAAACTACTGTGGTCTCTCCACAAGGCATTGCAATGGAATCAGTATGGGTTCTTGGCAGATAGAAACCACAGGACTTGAAACACTGGCCACTCCCAAGGTGGAGTCAGGGGAATTTTAGGGTTGGCTTTGCCTCATTTAACCTTAAATCATTAACAGTGCAGTGTTCAGACTCAAGTAATCATCTGTGGCATGATTCACTTGCCTACATATAATTAAAAATGCTGTGTTAAGAATCCTAGGGTATCCTCCTGCAGCCACTTTTGGGGCGTGTGAATCATCTGTGCAGATACAGTGCATCCCTCCAGTCAGTGAAGGTAGAAGGACATCTCTGATGTGGGAGTAATCCCTTGGTCTGGGTGTCTGAGGCACAGGTCAGGGATGTGAACACAGACACCCAGTGCTACCTGAGATGCCCAGAGTAAACCTGCATTCTCACATACTCAGGTGCTCTAGGAAATCTCCAGTTTCCTAGAGAACTGAACTGGGTCCAGAGAGGAATGGGATGAGTTTCTGCCCACAGCTGCCTATTCTCTCACCAGCTGGAAAGGGAGACTAAACAAATGGTTTAGATGGGGTTTGGCTGCCTGAAGTTGGGTGAGATGAATCCCTGTGCATATGGTAATACAGAGTTCAAGGGTAGAGTAGTGTCAGTGCCAGAAACTGCACACATCATGTGTGCCACCATGGCAAACCACATCCTCAGCTCCACAGCTGCCTTTTGCCTTTGAACCCTTTGTTTAGAACAAGATACTGGGCAAAGAAGACTCCTCACCCAGTGAGTTCAATATAAGGGATGGCACTCTTACCTTAACTTACACATGCAAACAGGGGGACAGCTCACCAAGATCAAAATGTAAAGAAAGGGAGAACTGGGTTGGATAAGATCCAGACATTTCACTAACAAGGCTCCATTAATTATGTTAAGTGCTGTCAGGATTCAGTTGTCAGGAGCAGAATTGGAGCTGAGGGACTGTGTGGGACACAGAAGCTGCCATCAAGTGAAATTACAGTTGGACCCATCTCGGCTCTGAAATTCTTCCCCATCAAACCATGCCAGCAGCTGACCTATGGGGGACAACTTCACACCCAAATAGGAAATATTACTAGTAATGAGTCCTAGAGTTCCTCTGCTACAGTCCTCAGGAGTATATATGCATGATAATTACTCACTTTTTATAACATTCTGTTTATTTTATTACTACCACACTAACACCTTCCAGTTTGCCTGCTATCTACAATATGCTCCTCCCTCCTGAAATACGGTTATTAGTGCAGACCTGAGTGAAGTTTAAGGGTGAGATCCCAGCACTGTGCAACACAAAACTCCTTTTTTCTTGCCCTATCTGTGAATTTTGGTGAGATTTGATGGTGGAGGGACCAGTATCTGGCCTGATGGAAGAAAATGCCAATGAATGACTCAGATTTCCCAAGTTACCAGCAGAGTCAAGAGAAAAGGAAATAAAGGAGAGGCGAGGAAGCTTGGCAATAACAAAATGCGTATTTCTTTATGAACCTAGATTGGACTGACTGGCATGTTGGACATCAGGAAAACACTGATGGTAGTGTCAAAATGTAGTGCTAATGGTAGTTTTGTTCAAGTGGAGCAGGAAGGTCCTATCCTGAGTGTTTTGTGTCATCTCCACACTGAAGGCTGTCTGCCAATATGGCATTCCAGTGCTCTAAGGTAAATTTTTATCACAGCAAATACATTTTGACCAGTGTCAAGTAGATGCAGCAGTTCCTAGCATAAGCATCTTTTTTGTATTTCAGTGTGCCACTCACCACCATAGCATTACTCATTCAGAAAGAGAAGACTCCTGCCTTTGTCTCTCCACACCTAGAGCATATTAAAGTTCTTTTGGCATAAAGATCCTGCTAAAAGCCACTATGTTTTCATTATTTAATTATCTGTTGATCATGCATGGTTATCCACAGTGCTTTGATGTATGTCAGGAGGCTGCATGGCATGTCCCTGTGATGGTACCTGTCAGAAACATCCAGTTCACAGCTGTCATATGGTACATGCCATCTGCTTAGCCAGCTGGGCACTGAGCTGAACAAGAGCAAAGAAAAGGACAAGAAGAAGTCAGCAAGATTTGGAGGAGAGACTGAGCTTAAAGGAATTTTCCCTTCTATATATAAACATGATACAGGAATACAAAAATATAATTTTAGTCTCTCTACCAAAACTACAGGTTATTCTTTACTTATTCTTCCTTAAAGTATTTAATGTGTGCTTGTATCCACATCTTCAGAACCTTAACGCTTACTGCAAGCAGTTCATTTACACTTTATAAGTAGATCCAATCAAGGGACTACTTCAATTTGCCTTTCAGTGATGGGACTAAAACAGTGGCACAAAAAAAGCATCTTAGAGAAAAGGTATTGGTTGAAAGCAAGTAAACTCTGGGAAGAGTTAAGCATAAAATGAAGATTTCTAAAGGCTTGAGTTACAAAATGGCCCTTGGAAGGGACTCAGCAAGTGTCAGGTGTACACAGAAAAGAAAGGTCAGAGTACTCAGGCTACTTTCCATGACAGCCAGCAATAGCAGCCTTCATTGTGATCAGCAGTAAGGCAGCAAGAGGCAGTGCAGGATCCACACAGAGCATGCTGCTCATCCAAAGTGGTTCTCAGTCATACAAACATAAGGGGAGGGAACTTGAGGAGGTTTTAAATTAAATTGTTTTTTTAGAAGCAGGATCGGGTTGGAAATGTTTTCTCCCTTCTGCTAGAAATCAATAAAAATGAAGTCAACATAAAGGAAAAGTGCCTTGACAAAAATTTGAGAATTCATGACATTTATTTTTATTTTAAAATTGACTTAATTATTATTACTAATACCATTAGTGTAATTTGTTGAACTTCTGACAAAATAAGTCTTTGTTATTTTTTTTTTTATTCCAGAAATATATGACATTGAACTGTTCATTGCTCATTGAAAATGAACAATGTTCATTGAACATTTTCTGTTCATTGAACTGAACCGAAACATATAGGAATATATGAACTACATAAAATCTTCCTGAACAATGAGGCTTTTGCCAAATCAGAATTTTTTGGGAAAAAAAAGAGATAATTTTCTAACTAGTTTTAGAATGAACTTTTAAAGAAATAGCAACTCTGTATAGAAAAGAGGCCTCCAGTTTAACCAGATCATAAACAACATCTGGCACACAGAACTGTCAAAATGTAGTTCACCTTAGGGGAAAACTGTCCAGATGTAGAGATGTTTGACTGTACAATGACATCTGTTGTGTAAACCAGGATTACAAACTTAGATCTGTATCTGTTAATGGGCAAGACAAAAATTAAGCTGAACTAAATGATAAGGAACAATTTAAGATTACAGCTTTAATTAAACAGATAAATGTTTGTTTTTTTCTCCTGAACAATTGATTGAAAAATGGGATCTGATTAGAACAAAAAAGAAATGTGAACACATCAACACGAAGGATTTAGGAAAAATGAGCACTTGCAGCCCAAAAGCCAGCTGTGTCCTGGTCTGCATCAAAAGCAGTGTGGCCAGCAGGATGAGGGAGGCGATTCTGCCCTTCTACTCTGGTCTGCTCTGCGAGACCTCACCTGGAGTGCTGTGTCCAGTTCTGGGGTCCTCAGCACAGGAAGAACATGGACCTGTTGGAGTGAGTCCAGAGAACGGTCACAAATATGGTCAGGGGCCTGGAGCAGCTCACCTACAAAGACAGGCTGAGACAGGTGGTGGTATTCAGCCTGGAGAAGAGAAGGCTCCAGGGAGACCTTAGAGCACCTTCAAGTACCTAAATGGGACTACAGGAGAACATTAAATTGAAAGAGGCTAGATTTATGTTAGATATTAGTAAGAAATTCTTCGCTGTCAGAGTGGTGAGGCACTGGCACAGGTTGCCCAGAGAAGTTGAAGATGCCCCATCCCTGGAAGCATTCAAGGCCAGGTCAGATGAGGCTTTGAGCAACCTGGCCTAGTAGAAGGTGGGGGACTGGAAGTAGATGATTAAGGTCCTTTCCAACCAAAACCATTCTATAGTCCTGTGATCCTTTGATCCTATGAAACATAAGTGACTCAAGCGAAAGGCATTACAGGTGCCTTGTAGGTGGATCAGTATGGATGTACCCTGACAGAGCTCAGTGGCACCGTGATATTTGCCTAAAGCTTTGTGGACTAGCTCATACAAATAAAGGCCATAAGTGCTACAGGAAATTTTTGCTAAAGGCTAAAATAAATAATTACATTTTTTGTGAATATAAGTTAAAAATCATAGCAATAAAAATCTTCTGCTAGATCAATCTATGGAAAAAGGAAAACACTGAACCTGGGAGGATCCATGCAGAGAGTGCAAACTTGAGATAGAAGATAGCTAGGCTTATTTATATAGCTTATTTGCCCTTCTCTTCAATAATGGAATAGATGAGAGGATGCTTAATAGGAATGAATATTCAAAAAGGAAAATTCCAGCAGACAAGGATGAAAAAAACCATTGAAGTTCAGTGTGCTGAAACATTTGGAGCAGGTTAATCTTCAGCTATGAAGTACTAGATTGTGAAATTTCAAGTCCTACAGCAAAGCTTTTCTAAATGATCCTTTTAATGTCTGGCTAGTGCATTAGCATTAGAAATTGGCAGACTCGACATTTGTATTTTGAAAAGAGAAGAAGGACCTATGAAGTTACAGGACTATTAGCCATGTTTCCAGTGTATACAAGGTATTGGAACAAATTTCAAAAGAAAGACCACTTAACAAATTGGAGATAAACAGAAAATGTGATACAATACAACCTGCAGTGACAGCAATAGATTTTGGCAGGTGAACTTGGTATCTTTCTGTGATACACTAGATTATGTTCAAATGAAGGAATGCGATAAATACAAACCAATCGACCTTCTGCTAAGGCTCACATATATCCCAAGGACAAATTATTAGTGCTCAAGGCAAAGACATGGGAAATTATTACATTTAGTTTTAGAAAAAGATCTAGCTCCAGAGTAGGTAATGACAACACTGAAGGAAGATGAAGCCAGCAAAAGGCTGGTTCTGAGTGCAATGTGATCACAATCAGCCATTATGTCAATTGTTCACAATCACAGAGCACAAAAACTAATAATAATAATAATAATCAATGACATTAATCTGGGAGATGATGTTAATGGAGAGGAAGGTTAGAATGCCACATAGGAGACAGCTGATAATCTTGAGCAATGAAGTAATAAAAATCAGATTAAATTTAACATCCTGAGGTGCTAGGTCAGGCACATAGACACTAATAAAAGGATTTGCTGTAAGCTGGAGGCTGAGCTGTGCTAATGTGAGGAAAGGAGAAAGCCCAGACTGGAAGTAATCTTTCACAGTGTGGCCATGAGTCATCAACACGATTCAGCCACACAAAGGTTGATGCAATTGTGTGACATATCAGGAATGATGTTTCTAGTACAGAGATGGATGAGAACAGTAAATCAATAAGGATTATACCTGGAGCATGACACAAACCCAGCCACTTACACTCTATATGGTCAGCCACCATAAATTTCGATGGGCTAAGAGCATCTAAGCAGACTTTGTTAGCCAAAGAAGAAAGAGGCTAAAAGGGGACCTGGAATTTCAGTCTGGAAATCAGAAATGCCCAAAGATGGTAAGATACTGAAGGGACTTGCAAAAATCTGTCTGCTGCTCTTGGCAAAAAAGGCTGTAAGGTACTGCCTGCAAGGGAAACTCCTAGAGGCAGCGTGCCAGGTAGCAAGGAGAGACAGAGTAAGACGTGCTGATTTTTGCTTAAAAGTGGATAGGATCTAGATTTTGAAGCTCTAATTCTCATCTCAGACAGCTTTCTGTGAGCTTTCTCAGGGAGGTAGTACTATCTAGTCATCTGGTCTTTTTAACTCCACTAGAAGTGAGTGGTTCAAGAATCATAGCTCAAAGTGGCTTTATGACATATGAGGGCGTTTTAAAGATTTTAGCTCTTACTCCAAGAAAGCCAAGTATCTCCCTTCTTCCTTATGCTTTGAGGGTTAAGCACTTCTCTTCTATGACCTGGCTCAATCTAACCAAATACTCTTGCATCAGCCAGAGGCAGGGACAAACTGGGCTTTGGAGCTAATGGAGCAGTTTTTCCTGGTTTGAGGAAGGTTTTTGCTCACAAATTTTCCCACAGATGCCATGCTCCTTCTCCCAGCTTCTCAGCAGAAGGTTTGACACGAAGCTGCCTCTAAATTGCCAATAATTAATTTTATGTTATGTTCCCTGGACTCATTTTTACTGGTTTTGCTTTGCAAGGAGTTCATTTTGAGGCTCATGAGTGACAATTCTTGTCACAAGTAACAGATTTCTGATTAATTCTTTCTGCTCTAGATTAATTTGCGTGACAATCATTTGTGACAAAGATTAATCTTTCAAACGATTACTGTGACAATTTTCTCCACCGAGACAAGCCATCACACTGGTGCTGCTTTATTCTGACCTTGTTTTGTGACTTTGGGAAAGTTATTGTTCTCTTAAGGTTCATTTTACCTATCTAGAAATCTATGTAAGTTATCTGCAGAATTTGTTACATATCTCAGGATGTGGGAACTTAATAAACTGTGAAATAATCAAAGGGAAAAAGGTGATTGTAAAACAATCTGGAATCTTCAATAAAAAAAGGTAATAGCTGTAACTTCACAAATATCATGAAAAGCAAAACAAAACATAGAAGGAAAAAAAAATTGCCTGTATTTTTTCTGGAAGATTTTTATTGGGGTGTTTCAAAGAACTTCATCAGCAATTTTACAAATTTTCATGAAATACACATTTAAAATTTCATTAAAAAGGTTAGTGAAGTGATCAAAGTTCTGCTCTAGCAAATAAACAATATTAATTACTCTGAGCAACGTTAATCTGCTTTTTTTTTGGCAGAACTTCAATGCTGACTGTTCAAATAATATTTGGAAAAAATATTACACTTCAAAATATTTTTAATTTTTTTTTTAACATCTCACAAACATTGGTCCACATAATCATTTTGAAGCCTGCAGAATCTCTTCTTTACATAAAAAAACCCCACTATGTAGAGAGAGACATGGTTATTCTTAGAAAAACACAGAGAGTGTGAGCACCAAGATGGAGAAGGCAAAGTTTTCTGTTAACAGGCTCTTGCTCTCTCCTCTGTTGTTCATATTTGAATAAAAACGTGTTGTACAGTTACCTTTCCTGTTCAAATGTTGGTGTCTAGAGGAGTATCCAATTGCCTGCAACAGTTGTTGGCTCCAGAATACACTCCACAGAACAGCAAAGTGTATGGGATTCTTCTCTAAAAATTATATCCACAGTGTTAAGGACTCTCCAGTGAGGACTGTCTCTTGCAGATGAGGAACTTCCCACAGATTTTCTACATCTGAGTTCCCAAAGTATCTTCTGTTTTCTAAGAGGTAGATTTCATTCATTAAACTGCAGGATAGAGGCAAGACCTAAGCTCAGATCAAAACAAACTGAAAAGAACGTGAAGGAAACTTGCCCAACCCCAAGCACACGATCTTTGCCTCTCTCACTAAAAAGTCGTGTCCAAGGTGAGGGCTGGAGGGGATGATGCCCTGCCCTGGCCTTCAGGAGGCCCCTGCTGGTGTTGTGCCCCTTGAGTGTGCAGGGTGCAGCCACATTTCCATTGGGGAATAAACTCTCATGCAAGTCCCTCATGGTCAAGGTTGTCTTTAATCCTAGGGAGGACCTAGATGCAGACTTCCTGCATGACACACCCACCAGGTAGGGCTGATGATACCTCCACTGCAGACCACTGCTGGAAGGCTTGAGCTGCAGTTGGCTGCAGGTCCAGTCCCAAGTAGCCCAGGGTTCCTAGTCCTGGACAGGGAGAAAAGGGTCCTAAATCAAACTAGTATCAACCCTACTGGCAGAGAGGCACCTGAATGCAGATGTTGCACATGCCTCTCAGTAGCTTCAGAGTTTACCTGAAACCTTTAATGGAGATTAGAATCTTGTCTGGGAACCTGTAGTTAGGGATACGTGCTCCATCCTTACAGGCACTTGTTAGCACAGCTTTCCTGCAGTTTTTTTACTGGAATAAGGTTATTACTCCCAGTAGTACAGTGTCATAAAGCTGGACAGGTGCAGCAGTGAACCCCACTCTGAACAGCTCCAAAATGCATGGTCAGTTTTGTGTTAACTGGTTGCCCAGTCTCTTCCTTGGTTAAATATGTTCCTGCAGCTAATGGGACTGTGATGAAGTCAGAAAAATCATGCCCGGTTACAAACCATGCAAATGGTAAAATAATAACAGAAAATATTGTGATTTGTATGGTAGATCTGACACAAAAAAAAATTCCCATGGTTTCCACAAATCAGAGGCTACAATCTGAAGGAAGCTATCTGTATCTCAGCTGAAAGTTAATGAGCTTGATGCAAAGTGTGAACAAAGAAACATGGTGGGAAATAAAAATCTTCCAAGAATCATTAAGAATAGACATCTGGGTTTTCCAAAGTTCATTTACACTAAAACTAATTTTCCAATGTAAAACCTTGGCAACCACTTTAAGCAGTAAAACATTTGATGCTGCTGATGTAACCAAAGCGCTCTTAATGAAAACTTTTCCTGTGATATATTGTCTTAGCCCGTAATCCAGTTTAAAAAACCCAAGCAATACATCCCACGCATTTGAAATTTTGTAAAGCATTGTAAACTGCAGTTAAACAGAAGATTGCAGATTAAATCATGGTTTGACAGGAAGCAGCTATGAGGGACATGACGGGAAGGAAGGAGGAATTTCCTTCAAGAGGAAATTTTGGTGCTGTGGGGTTACTGACGGAGCTCAAGAAACAGATATAAATAGCAGCGATCAGAGCACTGTGTCCAGGTCCAGGGTGACTTTCAGGCTCTTTGTGAAGCAGTCACTGAAAGACATCTTCAAAGCTAAACTGGATTGAAGTGAGATGACTCTAGAAAAGATAGGGGATTAGCACTTCCACAGTTTTAGGTAACAGTGACACACCTCTTGAATCTTGTATATGATCAGCACTTCCATGCTTAAGACAACCAAAGCAGAACAGATGCTGGAAACTCCCAACTTAAAAGCATTTTGGGAAAGGTGCCAAAGGTAAAATTAAAACATTAGTATGGTCATGT
Source organism: Tichodroma muraria (assembly GCA_013390105.1). Classification (NCBI taxonomy): domain Eukaryota; kingdom Metazoa; phylum Chordata; class Aves; order Passeriformes; family Sittidae; genus Tichodroma; species Tichodroma muraria. The sequence goes on from WAAG01034161.1 coordinate 28,946, forward strand.
CCTCACACAGGCAGTGTTTATATGAGCAGTAGCTCAGGTAAGATGAGTGCTGAATTAAGACTTCGGTCGCGCTGCACTGTTTAACATGTACTCAGTGCCCTAGCCTGCAGAAGAGACTGGTCAGTCATGCATGGCTGACATCAGTGCTTAGGTCCATGGGCTCCTTCCTTCCCAGAAGGTGCTGATCCCAACTGCCAAGGAATGTTAGAGTTTGTATATGAAGCTGAACAACATACATCCTGTATTGTCACAGTGAGTGTGAAAAGCCTGCGGCAAAGGACACACTTTGCCTTAGCTGTACTTCCAGCAGTGTTTCAAAATCTGGCATGTTTAGCTTTTCAAAACAAAGACTATTTGCCTTTATAAAGGAGAATACTTAAAATATAAAGGGAAAGCTGAGACTGGCCAGACCTTTTAGCCTACCATTAAATCTTAGAGATCTTCAGTGACCAGAAATTTGACTTAATTGTCATCTAGAAGATAGGCAGAGCAAAAGTCAGGCCTTTGTCATGCCATGCAGTCTTTCTTGCAGCCTGTCTGCTTTCACTTTGCAGCAGTTAAAATGTCCTTGTGTAGTTTTCAGTGATTGTACAGAGAAATAATTCCAGTCCCCCTGCAGTCCCTCAACACCAGACTACCACTTAGAAAATCAATTACTTCAAGGAAAAGGCTGTGGCTGTCATAAGAGATGCAGAACAAAGACCGTGCTATTTCAGCCAGGCAGAATTTGCACAGCCCTGGTTTGCCTTGCCCAGCTGCTGGATGTGTAGCTTCTTAGGCTGCCCTTTGATTCCTTGACATTCTGAGGCTTTGCAAAGATATATGCCAGATTCAGAAGGACTGTAATATTTGTTACCTTTTCATCAAAGTCTATGAGAATAAGTCAAGATCACTGATTTTTAGGCAGGGTAATAACCCTGTGAAGAAGGACTACTGCAGGAGACAATACCTCAAGTGGATTTGTCCCATGGTAAATGCAGTTCCCTTATGGCAGAACTTAAGACATGTTTAAGGTTGCCTCTGAGGCAGTGTCTAACCATTTGTTCTCCAAAGCAGCTCAGCTGTGCTTGATTTCTGCTTGCAGTGCTTGGAGCTTATCTATGCCTGGTAGACCCTGGGCAGCAAATCCACCAGCACCGGTCCCCATATTGGCTGTTCTCAGCCCTCTAACATTTCCTTTCTTTTCTCTAGCATCCCTAAATAAATAAAGACAAGCCCTAGGGGAAAAAGAAGCAAGGTAGAGACTGCTGAGCAGCATGACTCTACTTCAAAGGTAGTAAGAGAAAGCAGAATAGTCCTTTGTGATCTTAAAAGACACCATTGTTTATTCTCACACTTCTCTTTCCTGCCTCCTCCATCGTCCACACTGATTCTCTGAGGACCTGAATGCTCTAAACGAAACTAAGGCAATATTCTTGCAAATAGAAAGATAAAAATAGAAGAAGTCTGGTGGTTTTGTTGTTGGTAGTGTTTTTTTGGCTATTTGCTACTTGGCTCATTTTGCTGATTCTGACTGCAGCACAGCCCTCATGCAATGCTGCTGTGAGGAGGTTGGGGTTGATCTACATCAAATAAATTTGCCAGCAGGCAAATATACATGCAACTGTACCTTGAGGTTGTCTAAGCAATTAACATAATTAAGATAAATTCTGAGCAGTAAGTCCTTACCTGCAAAAAGTTAAATTTCTTTTTTCCTTTTCAAATCCTAGAAAGGAAGAATGCTGAAGAAAACCTTCTAGGTTCCCTCCCAGTTACATTATTAAGTTTAATCAAAAAATAAAAAAGATGAAATAAGAACAAAACCATCTCAGGAATTCTAATATTCAGAAAATCTTAAAGCTTATTTCAGACCTTTGTACTCACATTACTCTGTGGGCTTTGTAAGAAACTACTGTAAGTGAATTCTGCAAGAAATCTTATGAAATGTGATTTTGCAATACAAAAATCCCTAAAGTCATTTTTGCCCATTTCTTCTCAGTCTTCCATAATTTCTTTCGTACACTTTCCTCTGTACTCATAAGTACCAAGACACCTCTGCCCAAGCAGTTCTGGACCATTTGTATGCAACAGGGAGGACAAAGGACATCAGCAGCTGTAGCCTCAACAGGTATCTCGGGTTTTTGAATTGTCTTTTGTATCTGCTAGGAGTGGATGCTGTGTCGGATTGCTTTCCTTGTGATTTTGACTCACCCTTTGTAAATATTTGGCAAAATTCCTGAATTTCACAACTTTTATTTTCCTTGCTTGATAAGCTGTAGTCCTGTTCTTTATCTACTTGTCAGCTTTAGTTTCGTCTCTTCACAGAAACAACAGATAATGAACTCCATGGTGATTAACACATTCCTATCCTTTTAAACTTTGTCCTACTGTTTTTTTGGTGCTCTGGTGTTTTTGCACATGCGTTTCCATTCTTACTCCATTAATACCACTCTTCTTATT
>WAAG01034163.1:6161-50407 GCA_013390105.1 Tichodroma muraria
CCAGCAAGGTAATGCCTGTGTCCATGGGCTGGGAACAGGAGGCCTGCCTGTCTGCTGCATGCTGTGCTCACGTGTGGCCACTGCAGAGCTACACCATGGGAATCCCTGCTTGCCTCAGTTTCTTTCCTATAGCATTTCCCTCACCATCTGCCAGCAGCAGCTTTCCTCAGCAGCTCTTCTCCCTCCCACCTCTTGCACCCATCGGCCCCAGAGGGAAGCCAGCACCTCGTACGGCACCCAGGGCATGGGGCTTGCTGCCACGGCAGGGTGTGATGTCTGTGACCACTGCTTGGATCCATCCCCTCTGCCCTCGGGCTTTGCAGCCAAGCAGAGGTTTAAAACCAGAAAACAAAACAAATCTGTCAGAAAACCTGGTATTTGTGTTTCCCTGAAGGCAGAGTGCCATAGCAGGAATCTGGGTAGGGGCAGTTGCTTTGGAGAGCTGGATAGAGGCTGTTTCTCTTGTAGGGGTCTGGATTTTATTGTGTGCTTCTTATTCGGCAGGTTTCCTAGTTTAGATGTATTTACTACATGGTTTCTTGGCTAATTATTTCTAGCATGGCACTGATTGAGCTGTTAATAAAGTGTGAAGGTGCCTGGCAGGCACTTTTTGAGTCTTAAAGAAATGATCTACATCTAAATTGCAAATAGTAAAATTTCCTTACCCACCAATATTAAGGTGATAGCATCTCCACTATTGTAAAATTAATCAAACTTCTCCTGGTGACAGAAATGTTAATTTAAATTTTTCGTCACAATTATAGAGAGAGTTATTGCAGCCTCTGACTTGTAATTAATTTCTCTTTCTTTTCATCACTGTGTTACAGCCCTTTGTAATAGTGATAAATGTAGTATCTACCTGACCTTTTTTTTTCTTATATAACATAAATTGCTTTTAGGTTTAAGTAAAAATACTTCTGGTTAATCAGTGCTTTTTCATAAATAGGAGGATAGGAGAGAATAACTTGGGGTTGTTTCAAATAAGCATCTCTGCAGTTAGTGTGATATACAGAAAAAGATGAGATCAGGAGTAGCAGGGACTGAATACAACGTTGGACACTGCCCCCATGTTATGTGTTGTCCCAGAGGAACCACATATGCAGGAAACAGACAATGAGAATGGATCTGCTGCTGCTGAGGAAGGATTGAAAATAGGATTGGCAGAGGACAGTGGTGCATCAAACCACTGGCATGAGCAAGAACTGGGAGAGGTTGAGGGATAATTGTCGCAAGAAGAAAATTAATGGCTCAATCAGTCAAATGTCTTAGGTATGCCAGCACCAGCAACACAAAGGAGGGACCTCAGGTCTTCTTGTGTAATCAATGTTATAATTTAAAAGCTGTAGTAGAGGCTTGGTAGAAAATGTCAGTGGATAGAGTCCTGGTAGAAGAGTTACAACTCATTCAGGGAGGACTTGGCTATGGGGGAGCAGCTGAGACTCAGACTGAAGTTATGGTGTGTCTGCTGCAAGGCTCCTGGTGTGGGTTTTTGGAACAGGAATTCTGTCAAGGGACAGTCAGCTGTGGACCACCAAAGAGGTGAGGCAAATGACACTGCTGCTGAGCATCTGGCAGATCAGTTCCCTGGTGGGCTGTGGGCAAGGTAAGTAGCTGAATGGGAACTGTAGGGAGCCTTGCAGGCCAGGTGGGCACTGCTGTGTGGAGAGATAGGGAAGATGGTCTTGCTCAGTGTGAGGTAATGGGAATCAGAGTGGGATGAAGTGGTAGCTTTGAAACTCTGAAAATGACTGCAGCAAGAGAGAAAGTAAGTGAACTATTCCCAAATCCTGGTGTGGCTTGGAAAAGGAACGTTGACCATTCAAATGGATTTGTTTGAGGCTTATCCAGGGCTATGGTAAACTCTTTTAGTAAAATCACCTGGGCATCATATGTCACAAGTGGCTGTGAGTACAGCAGCTGATAGCATTAATCCCTAATTACAAGCTATCTCATCTGAATTCCTCTATGACATTCAGTGATCAGTGTTACAGGAGAGAATAGAATAAATTATGAGAATACTGCCTCAGGCTGTAAAATCTCATAGATCAGTAAATATAAAATTTTGTGTATATCTTTGATAAGCATCCACTTTTTTTGATGCTGGTTTGAAACATGCTTCCTTTATGGTTAAATTTCCCACCTGTAAAATTTGTGTGCCTGTGCTGCGGTCTCTGGGTTTCACCCAGGCAAGTCTCCTGTTAGAGGCATTTGGCCACCAACCAATTTCCCAGGCAAACTACATTTTTCACTCAAATGTAGTTAATGACCCAAACGAAATGAAATGCTTGTTACGGCTTGATTTAAACAATGTGGTCTAATGACAATGTTCTCTCCTTTCTGCCCACTCTCAATTACAATTCCACTTTATTTCAACTAGGCTAAAAGAAAACGAGCTTTTTAAACAAGGCTCAGGAACGTGTCTGTTGGGTGAAGGGAAGCGAGGGGGGACATTTAGCTGGAGATTTTTACTTTCAAATTTCCTGACAAAAATTAATTAGAAGAATCATGTAATTACAATAAATGTGTCTCATTGGTCCCTAGTGGGTTGTTTCTAAACACTGAAGGATTATTTAAGCATTCGTGACAGCAACAAAAAGTAACAAATAAATGTAATGGGTTCTTTTTATATACAATAAAAATGACATAGAGTAGCTGCATGTTTTACTAATTTTGCTACAGGATCTTAAAGAGGTGGGATGTTGTGCAATTGGTTTAATTTTTGCTGTGGATACAGAGGTTGGGTTTGGGATAAGATGCTGACTGGTGTTCCTGCTGGTGTCCCACAAGATACTTGGGAAGAGGGGTACCCCAGCACCCAGAAATGTGGATATCCCCACTTGCTGTGTTGCCCAAATTGCATGTTCCTCCCATGAGATGGGAGGTGTAAATATTCCCTGCAGCTGAAGCTGAGCTCAGTGACTGTTGTGGGACACAGTGGCTCGAATTTCATTACGCCTGTGATGAACTCTGTTACTGGTGAAAATGGCTAAACCCTTTCTGGGGCACTTTTACTCCAAAACTCAGTGAGGCTGGAGTGGTTTACCTGTGGAGTTGGAGAACACTGGGATAAATCCACCTCCCCTGCTTTTCTCAGCTTGTTATGGGGCTTGCATCTGCAGAAAACTGAGTATTGTGATAGGATTTAGCCTTATAAATGCTCTGAGTTCAGGTCTTTTCACTTATTCTTGTTTCACTGTGTTTCCAGGGTAAGTGAAGCTTGAAGGGAAAATCTCACTAATATATCGTGCAAGTTTGATTTAACCAGTTATAAACATATAGGTGTTTATAACATATATGGTGTTTATATACACCATATAAGGTGGACATGTATCATCCTAATACACCCCCTCCCCTTCTAAATTATTTTGCTTTCAGGGAAGAGGTCTCTCTAGTCTGTCCTGTCCTATCTTACTGAACATCTACAGCTTTGTCAGATAAGTATGTGACTTCATCCTGGCTTGGATTCATCAAGTAGATATTTGAGCTATGTAGAAAGACTCATGATCTGGACATGCCTCTTCTTTTTTTGCTTTCTGTAGAAGAACAGCCACTACAGCAAAGCTGGCCTGGCTTTGGGATGTTGGTTAGGTGAGGTGAATCACACCCTCTGACAGGGTTTGGATCTCAAAGGTTGTGCATCAGAGCCATTGGTGGAGACATATGAACACTGTAAATCTTTTTACTGCATGTACCAACCATAAAGAGAAGTGATCTTCAAATGACATCATCAACACAAAGGGCACTAGGAGAAGTTCCAATTTATGACACAGTAAATCATCAAGCAGTCTAGTAATGAACATTGAGCCTGGACAGTTTTGCAAAGTGAGTTCCCATATAGAACAGTATTGTGCATTGAAATGTGGGCTCCAAACCTGCTTAGCTAGTACCACTTAAGCTGCTTTAGTGAGACCATTTTAGATTTCCACAGTCGACCAATCTTCCCAAATTGCCCAGTGTCTAATGTAATCCCAGATGTATTTACCATACTTCATTGTATTTATAGAGGTGACTAGGCCATGAAGACATGGCTTATTTCCAGGGACAAGAAGCCCAGGTTCTTCAGTGTGTTTTCCTCTGAAAGCAATGCTGTGGCGCTCTTGGAGTGTGTGGTGAACACATTTGTCTTTGCTCAGTGACGATGGTTGATCATTAGCAAAATGTATTTGAGTATTTATGGTTACAGGCGTGTTGACCTTAATGCTCCACACAGCAGTGATGGGATTACAGCCAGCCTCCATGGGGGAGGTGCCACTTTCCTGTGCACAGCTCTCCCTGAGCTGCCAAAATGCCTCCAAGGCATGGCAGCTGGGAAGGGCAGTATGTAAGAGGAGCAAGTCCTTGGTTCAAGTGTGATAAACTGGCTGCTACAGCCCTGTTCCTTTTCCTCTCCACTGGTTCTTGCCCTCACTTAGCACACAGGCTGTTAAACCACATGCTCCTCTGGGGCTCTTCTGCAGAGCTGCCCTGCAATAAAGGGATTACACTAATCAGTACCAGTGTGAGACGTGGCCCATGGACATGTCTGCTGGTGATGCTGCCAGAACTCGTGCTTGAGGGGTGTTCTGCTCCAGCAGAACTGTAGCTTTTTCATGCCACTACCAGTGGATGTACATCTGCATATTCCTTTATTCTTGGAAGTGCCTAAAGTCAAGTTATATTTGCAAAACAAATATAAGATGTCCTGAAGCATAATTGATATTTTGCTATAGGTTTAGTGTGATTCCTGGCCAGGCAAAAGGCAGGCTTTTCTGTTGAGCAACATGACAGTCTTGTGACATAATGAATTACACACAGCTGTTTTTTCTCTGGCTTAGGAATTTTGTTTCATTATTACTGTATCTGTGCGATTACTTAATATTCTTGAATCTGGACTCTGCTTACAGGCATATTGGATTATTCATACGCTAGGGTGAAATATGATATGGAGAGGAGCATAGAATGTGCTTTATTTGTGTGTAACAGTATATGTAATGGTGTATAAAGACTCAGGAGCAGCTACTTAGATGCAATGTCTCTCCTGCTTTCTCATTCATCACAATCATTCGTAAGCTTCCTCTCCTAGCACTGCTTCTCTTCTTCACCTCACTTTCCTGAAGTTCTTTCTAAACTAACAGTCTTTTAGACAGTTGACAGTGGTAATTAATAAAACAGAGTTCAAGAGGATAGCTGATGTGCCTTGCCTTCAGCTGCAGTGTTAACAAGGCTGGGCCTTTGGGATTGGATCTACAACCTCCACAGGAGTTTGTGGAACATACTGACCTCCCTACTGACTTTATAAGAAATTGAGAAGGCATTTAGCATAGGAAACGGCTTTGGGGAGTGCTTTTCCTGGCCTGCTCTGGGATGAAATGGAAGCTATTGGAAGGGAAATCTCAGAGGAGACAGAATACCAGTATTTACTCCCCAACCCAGCCAAGGATACAGGAGTTAGAAGCACACAGAGAACAGATATAAGATCTCTCTCTATGCCTCAAATATCACTGGTTTACTCATAAGCAGAATGTTAGTCTTATGGAAAAAAGGCTGAGCTGAAAGTCTCACCTATGGCAAAGTAGGGATGTATGATAGATGATATGAAATACCTTGTCAGAAAGTGTAAGTTTCTATTTTGTAAGTGTAAGGTCTATTTTGTTTGTATATTAGTAATGATCTCTTCTGACTCTTCTTAATGAGGAATATAGGGAGCAATGACTTAACTCTTTGGGTGCTTCCACTGGTCAATCACATTCCCTAATTGTATGTCCAATTGTATGAATTGTCAGTTTCCAATTACCAATGCCCTTGAATTTTCTAAATGTTCTTTTGCTGGTGCAAATGCATCCTGCTTTACTTTAATGCTGTACTGCATCTTCAGCAGCAGTGATTAGAAACCCCCTTTTATGTTTTGTTAGTGCTTCTGTCCGTCCCCAGTGAAATATATCTTAATAAAGTACTGTGCAGTTTACTACCAAATCCAGTGTGCCTACGGGTTCCATTTAGATAATAGGGAATGCCCAGCTTGGCTGTGTACAGGACCACTTGACTCTCTCTGTTACAGGCTCAGTCTGTGTCAGGTTTCTCTGGAGAGCAGTGTTGTGATTTAATAGCTGGTCTGGAGTTCCATGAATTACATCCAGGGAATTGTTCAAGAGAGATGATAACACCAATGTGTTACTTGGGCTAACTCAAGCCACTCTCTTGAGCACACTGGATCAATTTCCTAATGGATCAAAGTGTGTTTTGGAAAACTGCTGGCACATGTGTATGTACATTCCCATGCTCCACCACACAGTCCAAACCAATTCTAAATTCTGTACTATTTTATTCTGTTCACATTTCATCCGTATTTGAGACTTTTGAATTTGAATGAAGCACTGGAGATTGTGCTAAATGGAGTGACCTGGGACCGGTGGGTGAGTGGTCCAAATGTTCACTACCTATCTCTTCAGTGTTGTGAAGTTTAAATTGTGGGTACAGGGAATACTGGTGAAACAGAGTCCATAGCTTGAATTGCAACTTTTGCTCTCCTCTAGCCTGGTGATAATACCAAGCAATGGAAATGCCTGCAGTTAGATGTCTGGATATTTACCATAAGCTTTTCTTCCTTATGATCCTTTTCCTTCACTTGATTCATCAAGTTGGAGAAAAGCCATAGCATAAATCCATAGTTTGCTGTCAAATTAAGCTAAAGCAAAACCTCTCCTTACTGCATAAAATTCGGCAATTTTTTCATTCCTTTACTAAGTGCATCTTGCTTGTGTAAGCTCAAGCATGCAGGTGAGACCTGAGGACACCCTGACATGTAGAGATGGAGCAGAGACAAAACCTATGGACCTATGGACATTGGTTTTACCTGTTTGTCCATTTAAGTGCACAAGAATCTGGTGGATGTTTTGTGCCCCAAATGAGATGTAAAATGTTGATATTATGGCACCTCAGTTAAGCATAAATTTATCTTTTTTTCTCTTGGCTTTTAGTACTGCATAGTCTCTATTTTTTTGTTTTTTGTTTTTTTTTTTTGAATATGCATAACTTGCTGAATTAATGTGAAGATTTTTTTGTTTCCACTACTGGGAATTTTTTGCCAGGTGAAAGAGGGGCTTATTAATGAGTGTGACGTAAAGCTAAAATTGTTTATGTTTGTGGCCAAAACGTGCAGTTTTATGTGTAAAGTGGTTTGTGAGAATGAGTGGGTCTTAGCCAAGTATGCTGCTCCTCTGTTCAGGTTTGGGTTGTTGTGCAGACCCCTCACTCACTACTTGACATCAAAGAGAGGAGAAGCCATTAAAGGTTGCCCAGTCTCTGGCTATTTTGGGAAGACAGGCCTCAAAGTCTATTTTTCTCAAGAGCCAAGCATCAAAGGAAGTTGATAAAGTTGCTGGTGAATGCTTTCTAGTCTTTTAGTGTAATCATTGAAATGGGGGATACAAAGAAGGTGACATATCAGGGACACTTACGTTTCAAGTGAAGTCTGGGGATGGAAGAGTGTCCTGGTTGATTTCCGTGCAGCTTCAGGAGTGCTGAGTGAAACTGCCTTACACATTTGATATGGTATGCAACCCCTTTTTCCTTATTATTATTTTGCATAACTAGTTTAGTTGACAGCAGACTGGTTTTGCTCCTTTGATCTCTGCTCGGTTTGACTGTATTTTCAATAGCTACTTAGTATAAAAATAAAATGTGCAGGCCGCATCAAATAAACTAATTAAAGATTAGAATGAAAAAGTGTCAAAATCCGAGACCTCGCTGAGGCAGATTAGTCACTGCATATGAGACACAATCGAATAACTAATGGGTTGCTGTAGTAACGGGGGAATCGATACCCCTCGGCTGGTCGGGGAGTTGACAGTAATTTCTGCTGGGTCATAGATTCTGGAAAATGAAGTGCCACCTACTACAGCACAAGTAATCTCTGTGGACTTTTTGACAACAGGGCATCCTACAAAGTTTATATCAAAGAAAATGTTAATCCCTCAAGTCTGCTTGTTTACCTCTGCAGGGCTTATCTGATATTGCTACAGCCACAGACAATTAAGTTTAGCCTCCTGTGTGAGCTCTTGACGGGTTAGCTCTGCAAACAAGCTTTAGGTTTTGCTTCCTAAGTGACGGGTTCGTAGGACATGGCAGTACCAGGATGCTGGACTGTGTGAGGTGGAGCCTGGAACATCCCAGCCTGCTGCGCCAAATCAGCTCCTCTTACTTGAGGAAAACTCCTACTGAAGTCAAGAGAAGTTCAGCTTGGTGGAGAGGAGGAAGTGCCCTTGGGTACTTACAGGGTGGTTTGTAACCCAGCTGTAAAGCCAGGCTTGTTGTAGGCTGCACGCATTTGTTCCTGGCAACCCAGAACTTCCAAGTTCTTTCTTTGTTATCTCTGAACTGGTTGCAAACCCTCTGGGATGGGATCACTCTTATGTGTCTGAGCAGCACCTAGAGCCATGTCAGCTGTGTATCCTGACTGCTGATGGGTGGCAAAACTGACTCTGTGGTGGGACAGGCAGCACAGCTCTCCACCCAGGAGTAGGAGCTGCAACTTCCCAATGCAAGGACTTGAGAAGGAAACCAGCAAGCAGAGAGGACTCCGGCAGGATTTCCCAGCTGCAGACAGGGAGAGACAGTCCCGCGAAACGCCAGGAGTTAATGTTAGCCAGAGAGCTCCAGGGGGATAATACATCCTTCCAAACGTTTGGGGGGATGGTAATGCTAGATGGAAAGTAGGCCACTCCCTAATGAGGGGAGTGGTGGTGTTAATTACGTCTGGAAATGGCCTGAGCTCCTGAAATTCATCATCAGCACAAAACGATCAGGAAAGTAGGATCAGGCAATTAGGAAAGGGGGGTGGGGGGCGTGGACCTGTGTAAAAATAGCCTGGATAATTAAGAGCAGATAAGGAACTATCTAAGTACTGGCAAACAGCGCAAAGAGAGGCGCCTGCCTCTGCTGAGCTCCGCTTCCCTGGTCTCGCGGGTGCGCGGCCGGGGGCAGCTGCTGGCACAGAGGATGAGCAGGAGGCTCCCAGCCCCAGAGCTGCCCGTGCCCGTGGCCCAGCTGGGCCGGGGCTCCTGGCTGGCAGGGACACTCCCCGTTCCTCAAGCCATGCTCGTGGCAGTGCCCTGCACCCCTGTGCTCCAAAATCCGTGGGAAACTGGCTAGTGGGGGTGCAAGAGGGGCACTGCGATGGAGCAATTACAGCTGCGCGGGCTCGGTGGGGAGCGCACGCAGCCCTGGCTCTTGCAGGTGGGCTGTGCTGTGGAAAGGCAGAGCTGTTTTCTCTCCCTGCAGCCTCCTGCTGTGCTGTCGGCTGTGAGGGTGCCTGTGTCCTGCTCGGCACAGGGAGGGAGTGGGGAGCTGCTCCCCCTTCACCTGCTCCCCCTTCACCTGTTCCCCAGTTCACGGGACCAACGCGTAGTGGGGGAAAGCCCAGCGCCAGCTCTGATATTTCAGCCCCAGCTCTGCAGCTGCTGCTGGCGTTCGTGCTGGTTAGTACATAATGTTGGTGAATAATAATACCCGACCCAGTAGAACAAGAACTCTTTTATCAAACACATTTAAAGAAAAATGACAGTCCGTGTAGCATGTAATAGAATGGATGATAAATCACAAAATGGGGAAAAACAATTGTTACTCCTGCTGGTACGAGTTCCTGTTCAGAAGGTCCATAAGTTATGTTTTTGATGACATAAATTTAATGAAGTTCTCTGGAAATGCTGACCAGGAGTCAATATATAACTCAGTCCCAAGAAGTTTCCTAATAATACCTTTGTTTGTTTTAGGTAATAGATCTATTCATGTGTATCTCTCCTTTTAAGTGTTGTGGTATGATACCATGATGAAGTTACAATACGGAGCTCGACTGAAACGCATTATCAGAAACAGTCACCCCCTAACAAATTAGCAGTTGTGAAGTTTGCCCTCTGGTTACAAAGCCTTGTTCCTTTTGTCTTTTGCTATAACTTATAATAACAAAGCCTGTGATGTAAATGTCTTCAGGGTATGTTTCCAGTAGCAAAGTGTTTAAGTGGGGATATGGCAGGGAACAGACTTCTTTAAAATTCAAGACAGAGGATTTTTTGCCTTGGGCATTCCAGCTGCAGCTGCTGTTGATACCCACATATCTGGTTATGTAATCCACAGTCTTTAAAATGGACAAACAAAACAAAAAATCCCCCCCCAGAAATGTAGTTACTAATTTCTCAGGAGATTGATTTTTGATGGAGAGGTTGTGGATTTCAGATGAGTGAGGTGTTTTTTGTATTTACAGCTGTAGAGCCTGGGATCAAGCAAGAAAATGGATTGAGGGTTTGGTGGGGTTTGTTTGTTGTTTTTTTTAACTGAAAATAGCAATTTACAGGTCTTACTCCAAAGCCAGCGCAAAGACCTCCATTGGGTCTTATGTTTTTCCTTCAACAGGGCATAGGAAGAGTTGCAAATTTTAAAATAAATTTAGAAAAAAACCGCCAGGCGTCAAAGGCGTGGCTGATCCCAGGTCTGTTTGTGTTGTAGCAGGTCAAGGGGGTGCTCCTGTCTCTGGCTCACCAGGGAGGCAGATTCCTGAGACACTGTCCCCAAACCTCTGCCAGTGACAGCAGGGCAGGCATCGTCTCACTCAAAAATCCACCTGGCTCCAGTTCTCTTGCCCTTGTTGAGCTGCCCTGAGCAAGTGGGAGAAGATCTTGATTGGAACTCCTCCTCCCTGTCTTCTGCCAGTGGCAGTGTTCCCAAAGGAGTCAGGAGAGGGTCACGAGCCAGCCTGGGTGTGCAGGGCTTTGGGCAGGGACCTGCCTGCAGGCAGGACATTGAGGGGACATGAACCCTGGATATACAGGAGCGGATGGGAAAAAGAGATGGTGGGTTTGGTGAGCACGCTGAGCTGTGATCAGCACATGCACGAGTTTGTGTGTATGGCTGTGCAAGCCAACTGTGTAGAAGGGTTTGGGGCTCAGCTTCTCTGCCAGGGGGTTTTGTTTTACCAAGCCAGCACATTCATGGTTAATAATCTTTGCCATCACCCTTCCTGGGAATCAAAGAATGAGCTAACTTGTGCTCCTCAGGAGCAGTACCTGCCTTCATTTCAACAAAGGAAATAGAGATAGTCTTTAGTTAGATATAACTAAGTGTTGCTTTTTATTTTTAAGATGCCACAGAGAAAACTTAGAGTGTAGAAGCTTAATCCATAATGGTGACACTTCACTTATCCAGGCAACTGGGAAGTGCTTAAATAGTGAAGCCTGTGGCTTAATTATTTACCTGTGGTTTAATTGGGTGTAATTCTACTGAAGAGTCTGTTTATTTTCCTATGGAGAGGCTCTAAGATGCCTCTAAATGAAAATGTTGCTAGTCTCTACCTGTGTGCCCCTTGACTTCAGTAGCACAGAGCTCATTTAAACATGCAGAAACCTATAACAAACATGTTTCTTCTGATGCAATCAGCCTGTCTTCCTCTGGTTCTGCAGCTGGGAATGCATACTGGGAGGTGAGAAAACCCCTCCCATATTTCTGCACACATTGCTCTGCTCAAACCTGGCACAGGAACTATTGCATGGCAAGAGAGATCCCCAGAGGGGAGAAAAAACATTGGAACCTCCTGGAGCTGTCTCTAGAGTGATCCTACACTGGCACCTTCATCTGAGCCCAAAGGTTTTAGGAGTAAGAGTCAGGTGGGCTTAGGGAGGCTTATGCTCTTCTCTTCTTGGTACTCCACATGCTTTTCATCCTCTGCCAGTTCCATGTTGGTAATTTTTTCTGTCCCAGAGCTAGAAAGGATCCTTTTAGCAGGATCAGATGCTCAAAGTTGTTCTCATATTAGTGTGTCCGTGGGTATTTGCTGTTTATATTCCAGGCAGAAATCCCTGGTGAATAGAGGCAGACCAGGGGCTCTACCCTGGCCACTCATCCTTATTTAGATGACCCTTTTGGCTTCAGTGTGTCACTCCTGCATGCCTAAGAATAGTTTTCCTTTGTGAGAGGTTAGAGGATTTAATACTAGGACTTTCCATTTGCATATCCTGGTTGGAGGCTAAACTGTTGCTTGCATCCAAGTGTGTGGAAAATCTCTTCCTACTGTTCTGCCAATGTAAAGTCCTAGAAAAAAGATTTTTATCTTGAATATCCATTTAATTCAAACTAAATGTGCTCATGTACATTCTGGCTAGGTTTCCAGTTCAGAAGGCAGATTTTTCTTCTCCCCATTCCCCTTTCTTCACACAGAGGCTCGTACCAGGAACCTCCTTTTGAATATCTGTGGGCAATTTCGTTATAGTACTTGGACCTCCAAGCTTCCTTGGACTTCTACAACAGCAGAAGCTTTATATCATTGGTTTTTCACCCCAAAATGCTTAGTTTCTATTAACAACCTTACAAAAGGGCAGTGTATTACTGTGTGGTGATCCCAATGATAAATGAAGCACATTATATGTGAAGTAAAGGCTCTATTTATCCTTGTGCTTTTTTTTTTCCCAAAGTCCCAGCAGGTTTAATGTGAGTAGCTTTTGATGACCTTCGTAACAAATCAACACTAAACCTCAGTGCATTCTCACAAAGGTGGACAGCACTGCAGACTTTTTTTTTTTTTAATTGAAATAACAATAACAGCAATGAGCTCTATTAGTAGTATTTGATAATGCAAAAAAAGTTAATGTTCACTGAAAGCCAGGTGCCAGCACTGTTTGATTGTTTACCAACACAGTCATAAAGAAACAGAGTTATTAAAGGATCTGAAATCACTCAGTAATTCAGCTGCTGACGTTGATGGATGGAACTTGGCTGTTCCTCTTTGCTAAAGCTGCTGACTGGATAAATGTTTTATTCATGAAGCCCAGGGCAGGAAGGGATGCCAAAGGTTTAAGAATATTTTAAGAAACTCTTTGAGATGTCAAGCAAGTTAGCAGGTGTTGTTAAGCAAAGGAGCTGAAGTACTACATTTAAACATAACTGAGCTCTCAACATATACAACAACAATACATCAAAAGCCAGGATGTGATTCTTGTCTTGAGCAGTATATGGAATGATGAGTTGGGAATACAAGTCCTTTTATTTCCTGCACCTTTGTACCTTCAGTCATCTCACAGCCTTGTCTCTTTGAGCATTGTTATACCAAAGGGAATTTTCACACATCACTCTGTGAATTTAGGCTTGGAAACAAATAAATATTTAGATACTAAACCCTACAAGGTCGCATCTTTATATCAAAGACAAAATAAATTTTATGGTGACAATGTTCATGGAAATTGCAGCCAGGAACAAACAGTTTGGGTCAGAATGAGTGGACTCTGCCTGACTGCTCAGTCAGAGAAGTTGTTCAAAATGGTAGTTATCAAAAGGCCATTATCAAAATACAATGTGATGAGGAATTTCCCTTTATCCTCTTCACCCTGCACCACCCTTCTCTTTGTCCAGGGCAATGTCTGCCAGCAGAAAGTCTAGAACTTCTCACCTTTTTGGTGGAGCTTTGCAGCAGTGAAGGACTGGCTTGTGATTTAAGAGATTCTATTAAATGCCTTGATTTTGTTCTACAAGAATTCAGATCTGGATCCAGTGTTGAATTTTGTAAAAAAAATTATTTTAACTCCAAGATGTGTTTTGCATGAAGAATTTCAATGAAGAGATCCTTAGCCCCACAATCTCCTGCATGGGCAAGTGTTTGAATATTTCATAATCAATATTAATAACTTCTTTTAAGTTGCTGCAGTCTCATAAGAGCAAAAGAGATGAGCTCTTGATGGAACTGAACTGTCAGTCCGAACACTGTGACATTAGGAAATAGCTCCATTTCCAAGTCTAGCTGTGTGAAATGTCCTTTCTTGCCAAGGGAGCAGCAAAGTATAGTTTAAATGTGCCTTATTATGACATCTCATGAGTATAAAAATTGGGAAGGGTATTAAAAATGAATAATTAAAACTGGAGACTGATAGATAATGGCAAATAAAAAGCAGGTAAGTACTGCACTCCCACTGCCCTTTTGATTTGCAGAGATTCAGTGCTAAAGACCAAACGCATATTTCTCATGGGCCCTAGCTACAATTCAAATCCAAGAGACTGACAGTGAAAAATACTGTCAAAAAAAAATAAAAAAGCTGTCAAGTTGTATCAAAATAAGTCACTATATTACCTCACTTTATCTGTCAAAGGCATTGATTATTTTCAATAGAGGAGCCCTCTGACAGTTGTTGAAACTGAGAAATCCCATGTTGGAACGTTTTGGTTGACACATGTCACTATTTCTTAAACAGATAAGTCAAATACGTTATTTTTGACTCTCTGTAGGAGCTAGTGTGTTTATGTAGTATTTTATGAAAGATAAATAATGCAGAAGGAAAGGAACATGCATTAGCACTGCATTTTCTCAGCTATTTGTATCAGTGGGTTTTTTCTTGCATCTTTCAAAAATTGTTCTTTGCATAAAATCTTGCATTCCTTTGGTGGCTGTGATACATTGCAGGGATTTGCTGAGATACCCTGAAGTAATTCAGATAATCAGTGAACCATATTGGTGCCATTCTTGGTGCAGCTGTCAGTTTACTGTTGACTAGGCTGAACTTCTGTTTCCCACCAGCCACACGTCCGCAGCAGTGATTCAGACATTAATGTCCTGCCAAGTGCCCGCTTGTATTGCACATGGACAAGCTGAGAAGGGCAAAATGGGGACTGCCTCTGGAACTTGCTGTCAGTTTTTGGAGTGAAACTGGTGCTGAGACTCTTCCCAAACTCTTTCTGTGCCTGTCAGTTTTCAAGTGGTGGATTTGGACAGCCCCGGTTTACAGGTGTTGGCTTTGCAATTCTGCAGGGCATGTTTAGCCGTAAGGAAAGTCTGTTTTCCAGCTCAATTCTTATGTTTGGAAATAGGGACCTCCTTCCAGCTGAAACCTTAGCGTATGGTCCCTTGGGAGGAGGCTGTTGAGTGGCAGAGCCATTGTGTCTTGCCAGCACTGTCAAGAGGGTGAGAACTGGCTGAGGCAGCAGCAGCAAGCAGAATCAGGCTAATACCCTTGTAGACAGTCTTTATTATTCATTAGCACGTATTGAACTTCTTCCTAAATATAATTCAGGCTACACTTGTATCACATTAAGGTAACACTAAATCTTCCTGTGATTTGAAGGAAATACTGGTCCCAGCTGTTGTTGCAGAAGTGAACTAAACAAAATCCGAAGAGATGCTAAAGGAACAACCGTTAAACTCCAACTGCACTTGGCACACATCTCCTTTGGTGCTGTTTATCACTGAAGTGATTGGAAGCGAAGCTCTGTGCTTGTGAACATGATGATTTTGTGCTCCTGGCGTCTCACGCCTTGGGAATTACTCTGCCAAAATGAAATAAACTCTCAGACCCCTCAGGTACTTGAGCACTTTGCTGTTTATGGGGGAGTGGGGTGACTGATGAACTGAGCAATCAGGTTTTTGGAGCAGCTTGTCGTGAGGGACACAACAGTCCAGTAATTTGACTGCCTGTGAAAATGAGGTGCACAGGGACTGAACTTCAAAGACATCTGGGTGCCCAATTCTGTCTCAATGTAACAGAAGTGGGGCCCTAAACTCCAGTGATGAGCTGGCCTATGCAGCGTGGCTCTGCCTACACCAACTCAACCTGAATGAGGGCCAGCATTTAAACAGCTTCTCTGTTGCAAGCTTGTCCTAAGAGCTGTATGCTCTTGTCATTTTGGTTTGCGTTTTTACAGCATTTAGTGGGATAAGGTCCTTACCCATGTGGCTGCTCAGGAGCTGTCAAGATGAATTACTATTAATGGTAACAATAATAAAAATAAACAAGTGTAAATAGGGATAGTGACAGGCTGAGAGATCTGACAGACCTGGAAAGCTTTGATCTTGTGTTGTTAGAGATCAGGATGTGCTGCCTCCCCAGATGACAGGCTTGGATGGAGGAAAGAAAAAGGAGTTATAAACATCGCCTGTAAATTGTGCCTCCGTCGTTCTCCTCAGCCTCCCTCCCCCATTAGCTCTGATGATTTACTAAGAGTGTGTGTCTAAGTACCAGCAAAAAACCAACTCTGAAATTAACCCCAGCAAACTTACAGTCTCACACCTGACCCCAGAAGTGTGCAGAAGTGTGCTGATTGTCCAAGTGGTAATGGATGGCTTGGTGTAGAGCAGAGGAGAAATGTTCCATTAAAAGGGAAGCAGGGACTGAGCTGCTGAGTGGTGACAGCTGGGAAAAAATACAAACCAATGTGGGGTTCTGACAGTGTGTTGTGTTCAGAAGATAGAGATGCAGAGAGGGGAAAAAGAAAAAAGGGGTGTCTGTGCATATGGCCAAAAAGGAATTGTGGCATAAGCCAGAAATTAGAGTGTCTGGATGGGCTCTCCTGTCTGGGGAGGAAACAGCAGCCTTGGGGGCTTGCACTGGTCAAAAGCCTCCTGGATAAAGGGAAAGTGCTGCAGGAGTCTGGGGGAAGATCTGTCTGGCAGCAGGTGCTACCCATTGTCCATGGAAATGAACTGAGGACAGGGAAGGAGCCTAATTTACAGGGAAGTGGCAGTCTGTAATTTTTGTCTATGTGCAGATTTGGTTTCTGAGCAAATCAGATTTATGCTTCTTTCAGACAATTTTGCTAATAAGCCAATGACTCAGAGCCCACAGCAGATGGGATTCTTTAGCTGAGGTAGAAACTATTGCTTTTGTCCTAAAAAGAAAGTTGCTATTTTTCCTTTCTGGAAAACTGATCTCTGGAAAATGTGATAATTTTTCCTTCCCATCAGAAACACAGCTTTTCAAATAGCACCCAGTTATGCTTATGGACGCTAAACTAATAGGCAGAAATTCTCATTAGAAAAAAGTTACTTGTGACAACTTAGTATGTCATATGCTGGGGAAAATATATTTTTAAAATAAATTCCTGTAATTAATAGAATCCCAGAAGCCACTGCCAACAGCCACTGCACTAGCTGGTGATTTGTGGTGAGCTCTCTAGGTGTCTGAACAGCAAGATGCCTTCCTGCAGGAGTCTGCTGCCAAGAACTTGGGAATATTTTTGTGGTGGGAAGAGGTCTGTCTATCTACTTCCACCTCTTTGGCCACTGACTTGACACCCAAGTGGAGAGCAGTGATGAGTGGAATTCCTTGGAGGTTGGTGTTGAGAGCACTGCTGTTCAATATTCCTCTTGGCTGTACCTCTCCTACAAAGGCAGGCTGAGAAAGTTGGGGCTGTTCAGCCTGGAAAAGAGAAGGTTTTGGGAAGATTTTATAGCATCTTCCAGTACCCAAAGGGTCTATGAGATAGTGGAGGGAGACTTATTACAAGCATGTGTAGTGGTAGGGCAAGAGGAAATGCATTTAAACTGAGAGTAGGTTTATATTAGACATTAGGAAGAAGTTCTTACTGTGAGGGTGGTGAGGCATTGGCACAGGTTGCTCAGAGAAACTCTGGATGCTCCACCCCTGAAGGTGTTCCAGACCAGACTGGGTTGGTGGAAGGTGTCCCTGCCCATGGCAGGGGATTTGGAAGTAGGGGATCTTTAAGCTCCCTTCCAACCCAAACCATTCTATGATGAAACCCTTGGAAAGGGACATCCATCTAGACGCGAAACTGCTGAAGATACCCTTCACTTCTCTTCTTCCCCCTGTAGATGTTCAAAAACTTGATTCCCTCTAAAGTAATTCAGCACCTTTTTTTATTTTTTTTTTGACAGAAAAGCATCCACTCCATAGGAAGTTTCTGATGGATGGCAGTGAGCATGAATATACCATTATAAAAAGACATTCTGAATTCAAAAACCTTATGTGGTCTGAATTTCACTGAGGGGTATTTCTTTTCACAGGCTATAGAAGTGTGTGCTACATGGGGTGGTGAAACCTTTCCTGACATTGTTTTGTTTAAATCCGTTTGAAGACTGTCATGTTCACCTTTCTTGAAAATTGTGTTACAGCAGCCAGAGGAAGAGGGTTTGTATGGCTTGGTGAGGTGCATGTGAATGCACCCTGGGAAGTGACAGAGGCCACTTTACTACTTCCCTCTTTGTAGACTTGTGGTGCAGGTGCAGAAAGTTGAGGTCTGAGATTTGAAAATGCTTTAAAAATAAATTAGGTTTTTATTTATGTTATGATACATGCATTCTTTGAAAATCATGTCTCTGTGGAGAGCTTCAGTAATTACATATACAGACATTTGTATGACAGGCACCCCTTGAGCCTATACTCATTATTTTGTGATAATCTGAAAAAGTAAGTAGCAAATTGCTGAAATTTGATGCTACAAAATTTAATCAAATCTAAGTGTGACCAACAATTTCCTTTGAATTTACCAAAGCTGTATTAATCAAAATACTGATAATAAAATGCAGTGTGAGTAAAAGGAGGTTACTATTCATTGGATGGAACAGTTGATTGTCTAACGGGGTGAGCTTCCACAAAAGCTCAACAAAAAAAAATCTCAAAGAACTCAATGGAAAACATCTGCTGAGGTCTGAGCACTGATCAGGAAAGCATAAATATAAAATGGCATGACATTAATTTGTTGAATAGAGGACAACACTGAAAATATGTCAGTGTTGTTCTAGAGATGGTGATGTGGCCTCACCTTGAGAAACATGTTTGGTTTGGTTACCCTAATTAAAAAATGATAGAGCAGGAAATAGAAGAGGTTCAGTGAAGGGCAGCAAACCCAATCAGAAGCATAGAAAATACTTTAGAGGAAAGATTTGCATGCAGCAGAGACTGCAAAGGTTAAGTCTGTTTATTTTAGGCAGAACAATAGATGGGAAGTGCCACTGAGAGACAGGCTGTGATGGATACAAATAAAACACCAATACTGTGGCTTTTTCCTCTCTTGGATAAGAAAAGGAGATGTAAAATTAAATTTGAAGTCAATGCATTAAACAGCTTTGATAGGAAGCACTCTTAACCTAAGTTTTAATTGGCCTGTGGGATCCATTGCCACAAGGTAGGATATTGAGACTGACAGATTAGCATCGATTGTATGATTAGCAATATCATCTCCAGCTGGGTGGGATGCAGCTCCATCCTTTGCACTTTGGGCCGTATGTTACACACAGCTTATCCCTCAGGCATGGTGTACAGTTCTCCTTTATGGGATTTTGCAGGGCCTTAAAGCAGCTGGCACATGGTCTCTAGGCCATTGCTTGACTCCAGCGCTTTGAATTCTGTGTTAGTGACAAGGACTGGGTAATAATTCCTGGATAAAAAAATAACTGCAGAAGTTTGGATTGTTGTGGCTTCCCCCCACCCCACCTTTTGGACTTCCCTGTGAGCTTGACTGTGGGTACATCAACTTTGAGGAGAGGTTGAGGCTTCCCATGGAAGGTGTCCATTTGCCCATTCTGGTTCGATTTATTTTGCTTTCTTTGTCCTCTTAATAGCTTGCATCCCTTACAGTCTTTAATTATTGCACATTTTGGACTTTTTCACTCCAAACCAGCTGCCATCAATAAACTGGTCCAGTAATTATTTCTCTGGCTTCAGAAAATGGCTATCGTGAAGTCAGAGGCGGTAGGAACAGGTGGACTGCAGAATGCCTGTTTGATTTGGTAAACAGCATTAAAAAATTGGCACTGTGACTTCGTCCCTGTAACAGACCGGTTCTACAGCTTTTGTTAATCACATGCTGCATGTTTTCCAATGTCACAGCATACGTTCTTTGCCATTGCAAGACATCCATTGCTTTTTTGGTTTTCTTTTGAAAATGTAGAAAGTTAAAAAAACATATATGAAATATCCACGGGATGGAAATCCTTCAAATGTACATTGGTGTTTGGTTGGGGAGAGCCCCTTGGGAAAAGGGGAGGGTGCAGATGGATGGACAAAGTCAGAGCAGGCTGAGCCTGGGGTACAGCACCGGCACAGATGCTCTGCTCTGTGCAGTTCCGACTCTGTGCCCAAAAATTGTGCTCTGAGGCGCTTTATGCTTGTAGGACAGTTTAGCCTAATGTGGAGCTGGTAACTTGGCACGCAGGAGTCCTGCAGTCTGTTCTTGGGTCTGCTCAGGCGTCCTGTGTGAGCTCAGGGAAGTCACTGCAGAAACCTCAGTTCTATCCAGAATGGAGATTGTGAACCTCCAGTCCCACAGAAGGGCTCTGTGAGCTGCTGGGGAGCAGTGAGACCAAATTTGGGGTGAGCTGGTTCCTGCTCCTCCTGAGGATGGGGCTTTGCAGGGGCCGTGTCAGGGTGCAGTCACCCCCAGCAGCCCCCAGCTGAGCTGCCAGCTTTCCTGCCCCTCATGGCATTGCAATGCAGCTTCAGTACCAAAAAACACATCTGGGCTTCTCTGTTCATCTGTTCTTCCTGTAGTCTCAGGTTTTATCCCATGTTACCCTCAACAGTCACACTTGGAAGTGCTCTTTTCCACTGAGGCTCTCTCTAAGAGGTCCTGCAGGAAGGGCTTTGCGAGGCAGCTGATACTGGGGGGCTCAGAGGAGGCCATGGCTAATAAGAGAAACAGTCCTGTCCCTAAGAAAGGTCTAGGGGACTTCAGTTCCCTTGCTATCCTCTCCACATTGCCTGGAGAGCAAGCTTCATCCCTTTGGGAGAGGAGGCAGCAGCTGCTCCTCCCGAGAGCGCTGTGCGAAATTCATTCTCCGCTGCAGGTCGCGAGGGAGGAAGTAAATAAATCTTGTATTATCCTCCCCCAGGAGTGGCTGAAAAGTGGTGACAGCGGATTCGTTCCTCCCACCACTGCTTAGCATTAGGACACATATGTGGGGACCCTGTGCCATGAAGGATAAGGAAAGGGGAGAGAAACTCTTGGGGGGCTCCCCCTGCCCCACAGATGAGACATTTGCTTCTTCCTAGCACAGCAATATGGTGATTCTTTGTCTTAAGGGCAAGCTGGATGACAAAAGTGCACCAATACCAGCTTTGTATGAAACCTGGTGGATTTTAAACAGAAGAGAGTGGTGTCCCTGCACACACAGACATCTAAAGATCCTGTTGTTCTGCTTCCCATGCTAGCAGTGCAGCTGTTAAAGCTCTGGAACATTTTTGGACAAAGAGTACAATGTTCCTGTGAGACCTTAAAAATGAATTAATAGAACATTGATTTAACTTACTGGCTTTTTGCAATGCCTTTGTTTCCAGACAGTAAAAGTCTACTTGCCAGTTGTCCAGCCAGAAGCCAGTATCTATAAAAACCTGCCCCAGGCAGTTCATGGCGGGCCTTAGTTAATTAAGATATGCATTATCATCTCTGCTTTGGGCTGCTTGTGAGAGAATGTAAAAAGCACAACTAGACAACTGTCTTTTCCTCCTGTTTTGAGACTCATTCTTGATCCCACTGTGATTGCCAGCAGCTGACAAGGAACAGAGCCAGAAGAGTGAAAATTAATAGTGGTGGCATCTGAAATCTCCATTCGTGAGCTTAAAAGCATGCCTGCTTTAGATTGGGCCTTTATTTGCAGGGGGCAACAGCTCATTCCCCTAGTATGAGTGCTGGAAAATTTAAAAATAGAGCGTGAGGACCCCTGCTGCCATTCTGCACAAGGCTTCAGACGGCACATGGACTTCTTTGTGATTAAAAGGGATATGTCCTGTTGTCTGTGTAACTATGTCTGTTCAGGCATATGCATTCTACAGAGTGGCTCTGTTCTTAATAGTCAAGGGTAAAATGGTATGCTGGGGAGTTTCTCCTCAAGTATTGTAGGTGTTTGGTTCTTGACACACAGTTTTAGTGAATGAGAAAGCAGCAGTGCTTTGTTCTCAGTCTCCATCTCCCCCTTTGCCACCTTTCTTCTCTCACAGGCACTCTGCTTCCCTCCCTCTGGCTGACTTCACTAGGGCATGAGCCATCCTTGTCCTCCCCAAGGGGTCTTTCCCTGCCTGCACGCCGTTTCTGCTGCCTGCCCAAAACCTCAGAGTGCCTAGGAAAGCCCGGGGTGCACGTTTTACATTCTTCATGAAGCAAAAGTGGTTGGGAGCCAGCTGGGCTGGGAACACAGCAAGTTCCAAGCTTCAGCACATCAAGTGCACTCTTTGCTTTGGAGATTAATGTATCAGGAAAGGCCTGCTTGGCTATGGGCACGTGGTTCCAGTAAGATGCTCACTACCCCTTTCCTAGGCCATCAAAACTTGTCTGGTTTCTTCAGCCTGCTATGGTTGAATTGTGTTTGACCTAAAAAGGGGTTAGGGGGGGCTCTGAAGGCAGTCAGCAGCTTCCTGAGCCAACTATTCCCCAGGGAGGAAGGAAAGCTCCTAAGCCCTAGATAAAACGCTCATCACTTAGACAAATGTGCCGAGATCCTCAAATCCTCCCTAGAAATACGGGATTGCAATATTAAACATAATTATGAAATGTCTATAGAGCTGCAGCTACAGATGGAGCTTTATGAGTGGTTTGAAGTAATGCTGCACCAGCATCAATTATCCCCAGCAACTGCACAAAGATATTTTTAGGGTGATATTTTCATTTTACAGCAGCTCTCGGTCACTTGCAGCCACCAGCCAGGTGCCGCCTCACCATTTGCACCCCAAGCATGCAGTGATCTCTCAGCAAAGCCTGGCCTGTCCTGCTCCCTTGTCTCAATAATCAACAGCTCAGATGAACATCTTCCCTATCCTGGCACCTCTGCTGTCAAAATTGCTGTGAATGAGGGAGCCTGCCTCTCTTTTCCTGCAGCTGTGAATATTAGCTATAGAGTAGCACTAAATCTTGTTTAAGCTACAGTAATTCCACCCAGTGATGAATGTCACTACCTGAATAATTTGGGTAATTTCCTACAGCTCTAGTGTACTAGCAGAGAAATGAATGTTAATTTACTGCTAATTTAGTATACTAACCCTTAATTAGCAATGAGCAAGCTCTGAAATATTTGATTCTGAAAGCTCATCAAACTTTTACCAGAAAAAAATATTCTCCCCTCCCAGCTGAACTCTTCACTCTATTTGAGGTTATTAGCAAAATGCTATGGGTGTGCCATTCATTACCTCTCACTAGGATATATGTAGCTGGGAACACCCCCATTTTCCACTCTTGCTGCAGAAATCCATTAAGAAGATTCTTGCTCTTATGCAATATATTCAGCTGTTGTAGGGTGTTGCCGTGTGCAGAGATGCTGTAGCTTTACTGACAGGCAAGATTAATCATAGAATCGTTTAGGTTGGAAAAGACCTTTAAGATCATTGAGTCCAACTGTAAGCCTTACACTAATTGCACAGATTATCAATGACTGGTGTCTAAAGAGGTGAGAGAAGGGCTGAGTGTGTCTAATGGGCTGGGCTGTAGCTGCAAGAGGCAGCACTTGGCTCTGTGGAAAAGCTGGATGTGACAGGACAAGATCATCTCCCACTTTCCTCTCTGGGCTGTTTTGCTCTTTTCCAGTCAGGTCTGGTGTATCTTACTCAATGGTTCTATTGATTTTAATTTTATTCTTTTTGTGTGATAATTTGCAGAATAAGGCAGAGCACAGGCAGAGCAGGGGCCTGTGTGAGCAGAGTAGGGCGTCACGAGCAGCCCTGCCTGTGAATGGAGAGTTTGTGCTTGGGGGTGAGTGGTGATGGAAGGTGGTGGGGCAGGAGGAGAAGGGACTTGGGAAGGGAAATGAAAGGAAGATGTGTGTGTCAGCTGAACTGCTGAAGCCAAGCCAAGCCAAGCACTAAGCTGGGCAATGGGCCAGCACATGACTTATCTGTGCCTCTGTGCTGGTACTGGAGGATTTTTACAGAGGAAAGACTGAACTGTCAGGTGAATTTTGCTGTTGCTGGAGATGAAGTCAAGCAAAACCCCATAATGCTGGGCTGCTCTGCTAATTGTCCAGCAGAAATTTCCCCTGCTGTGCAGGATTATTCAGGTGTCATCTGGCCCAAAAGTTCAGTGATGAGTGGGAGAGATTTCAATGGTGAAGAAAGACACTGTGTGCCTTTCCTGTCCCCAGAAAAAGTGGAACTGCCTCAGAGGGGAGAGAGGGTAGGAACTGTTTGTGGTGTGTTTTTATGCCCTGACTAGGGACAGGTTACCCAGCACCTATCACTGCAACTTGATTTCCTACAGCAAAAAATGAACTTTCCTGCTTCAATCTATGCAGATTTATCCTTCCAAAGTGCACTCTTGGCGTGGGCTGCTTTCATGTTTCTGCCTGGGAAACACCAGTATTTTCCTGACATTTGTCAGTCCCCCTTGTCCTGCTTTCCCTTTTGTCTCTTAGGCTCCTTTTCTGGCCTCCCATTGGTCACCTGGCTGGGTGACAAGGACTGAATTTCTAGTGCTAGGGTTTATCAAAAATGTCCTCTGTACTACAGGGTTCACTGAACAGCTTCAGTCAAATCTTTCAAGAAGTTAATGGGAAGGTCTTCTCCTGGAACTGACCAGTGCTGGATATTCAGAGAAGTGGCCATGGCAGATAAGCTTCAGTTTATCTGCTGTGAGGCTGGGTGTGTGCAAACTGAAGCCTGTCCATCTGGGCCAGACTGCTGCAGCTCCAGATGGGCCCAAACTACCAAACTGCCTTGTTTCACAGCCTTGCCCAATGCCTGGGCAGCCCCTGGCAGCACACAGCTCTTTGCCCCGCACCCATAGTGCCACATTCCAGATCCTCCCCACTGCCATGGGACCAACTCCAGCTTAGGTTCCTTGAGAGCAGTTCACAGTCAGACAAGTGCAAAAGAGCTGTGCTGGGAAAGGAGCCCTTTTCAAGATGAGGGAAGCTGTTGGATGACAAGCTGATTTAAAATGTCAGCCAACCCTCTACTGGCCATGTCCCTCTTCCCTTCTCTCTCTCTGTTTTCCACTCTGTCTGTTGCCTCTCCTCAGGTCTCACCAAATTTCTCTGCCGCTGATGAACAACACAACAGAAAATCCAACACTTTTCTTCCTTATGTAAATGCCCCCATTCAGTGCCAGAGGATACATTCCACCCCAAACCTGACTCCAGTACATGGATGACTGTCTTACTCTTAGTCCTTCATAGAAGTGCATGTTCAGGGGCTGAGACATACACGAATTTATGCAAATTCTACCTTTTCCTCACAGCAGTTCTCACCACTTTCTTTGCAGCTCCTGTAGCTGCTTGGCAGGGTAAACACCCAAATGCCTGGTGTAATCCATCAGCATGGCAGGCACACATCTTCCATTTCATTTTTCTGAAATGTTCTCTGTCTTTAGGAGATCAGCATTGCTCCATTAGTTGCTCCTCTGCTCCTGCCAGGAGGAGTGGGGAACTGTTTTATTTGCATATTAGGAGAAACAGATGAAAAATGGCTGTGTGTGCCTTCCATTCAGATTTCTCTTTAAAACTTTTTTTGATTTGTGGAGCCTTTTCTTCACAGAATATAGTTTTCTCAAGGAAAATTTTGTCACTGCTAAATGAGCCATTCCACAAAATAGAGAAGAGAAATGTTGCTAGACTGTGATGTTCTCCTGCACCTCTAGGCAGAAAATGACTGTGATGTTTTATACAGGTGAGAGGCATACATTCTCCATCCCTCTTGGTGCTGCTGACCTTGTTGAAGAACCAAACAACCATCTCTGTGTGCCTCTTCTTGGGAAGGGCAGATTCTACCCAGCTATTCTTTACAAGGTCTGAGGTGGGAGAACTCCTTACTTACTCTTGTCTAGTTAGAGGCATATAAGAGCAGAACCTGACACCAAAATTAGCACTTAAAATACATTATTTAAAGAAGTATGCACTTCCATATTTATGTGACGGGTGTTTTACTGCTGGAACACTTTAATAAGGGCATACTACTATGCTTTTCTTATCTGCACTGTTTTATTTACACTCAAGGGCTGAGAGTCACCTAACCTGATACAGTTGTGTTCATCTTAGTTTGGACATGTAGTTTCTACTACAGTCAGTGAGAGGAAGCTGGTACTTTAGAGATGTCATTTATCATTTAAAAAATAGATGTGTAAGAGCAGTGAGATGAATCCTAAAAGCACCTTTTCTACTCTGTTGATCACAAAGGACATTTTGGGTTCTGGGCCTCTATGGGTCAAACCTGCAGTAAGATGAGTCCTACCCCACACCAGAGTCTTCTGCAGAACTCCAGGAAAGAAAGGGCCCTGGCAAACTCAGGAAGAGAAAACTTGAGTTAAATATGTGAAAACTCTTGTGTGTGTATGTGTGTAATTTCTTAGTTGCTGTTTCATGTAACAGGTATGTTTAGGATCTGTTTTACCACAGCCAAAGAGGGACCAGTAGTCAAGTTTATAGAGTGAGAATTGCTAACCCGGGTAACAGTGGTTAAAGTAAAATTTAGAGAACAAGTTGGATAACCTGTGGGATGGGAGAAGGTCTAATGTAATGTTGTGGTCAGAAGTTACAGAGCAGATAATTGTGTATGTTAACAGGATTTTCAGTAAATTGGTGCTGCCCTAATATCTGTCTCTGGGTACAACTACGTCCTGAGCTTGAAAAGCATGATGAGATGGAATAGCCTCAGAGGACCATGAGAGGCTCAAGGCCTGTTTTCATTCCTGTTTAATTGAGAAAGTCTGGAAGATCACAGCCCTAGAAATGAAAACTCACTCACCATCTGTAAGTTCTTGTGCAGGGAGCAAGGGCTTGCCAAATTGCCCTTGATCCAGCAGAAGGGAAGGCCAGAGGTGGGTGGAGTATGGAACTGAACAAATCAGTGGTGGAAAGGAGCAGGGCTGTCAGTGGGAGCCCCTGGTACAGCACATCCTGATGACACTGGCTTCTGATTCACTGCCAGTTTTATAATCAGGATGGGGTGTTTTTCTAAAAGAGCTGCTGTAGTTCAAAGAGGAATTAATTCAGTGAAGTTTGTGCTGTGCAGTAGGTCAATATAGCTGATCACAACAGACTCTATGGGAAAAAGGACTTTGTCTCCATAAATCATGGCTGTGGTTTTGTCCAAATGGTTTGGAAGCAGGCTCTTGTTTACTAAGCTGTAAAGTCTTTAAGCAGAAATTTAAATTTTCTTTCTGGAAGCTCTTTAAAATTGATTCCCACAGTAAACCCAGCTTCAGGAAATCCAGGACAATGCCAGTTAATTAATTAAGGCGATTAGCAAGTAAACTGGTGCTTCCTTTCACTGTGGGCAAGCAGTTGGCATTTTAGCAAACTTTTCCTCGTAATAATAGTAATACTTCTTGGGGCTGTCACAATGTCCTCCCCCACCTCCACCCTTTCCCAATTATAATTCTCTTCTTTTGATCTTGGAAATGTTTTTTTATTTTTTTTTTTAATCTAAAATATGCTGCTTGGAGATGACATTTTGTGAAATGTTCATTTTAATTATAAAGGGATGGTTATCACTGCAGGGATGTTGGCACTGGCTTTCAATGCAAAATCCTTCTTTTCTGCTGATTATATTGAGAAAGCTCTGCGAGCCTTAGGCACCTGAAAATTGTAATGCATCATTGTTCACTACTGAGAGCAGCAGGGAACAGAAATTAAAGCTGAAGTGGGAGGGCAATGAGGTGGCATGTGAATCAGCAGTCCATGAGGATGCTGGGAGGGCTGGCATGCAGGTGTGTTGCTCCTGGCCCCAGCAGGGGTCTGGGACTGTACCCAGAGCACACACCAAGGGACCAGGGTGATGGTGGTGCCCACCTGCAGAGGCCAGAGCCACGTGTCCCTCCTGCTTTGTTGGCTGCTAAAAGTGAGGGAGGAGTGGAGCCATGAAGGTTTTCCAGCTGGAGGAGCATGAACACTACCCAGTGGCATACCTGCCAGAGCTCATGGCTGTCCGTGGTAGTTTTGGCAGGGCTGTACCCAAGACTTGGGGTGTAGCACCGGGTCCCCACACAGCTGCAGGTCACACCCCTGTGCCCCCAGATGTGTGTGAGGAGTGCAGGCCGCCATCCTCTGCTTGGTGCTGCCATCAGCTCCTCTGACATGCCCTGGCAGAGATTTGCCTTGCCAGCAGCAGGCTGGCACAGAGCTGATCCTGGATAAGGAGTTAACCTCTCAGGTGCAGCAGCAGAGGTTTCCTCTTCAAAAGACACTCTTGTGGCAGTGGTGTTTACTCTGGGCCAGGCTGCTCCTTCCTGCATATCTAATACTTCTTGAGGCTTTTATCCATCTCAGTGGGACTGCCTGAACAGCAAAGTGCTCCTTGGTACAGGTAGGGGTGGTATGATCTAAGCACACAGTAGCAACTCTCCTCCGCTTACTGCTTTCATGAGGAGATATGAAAAACCTGTAACAAATGAGGCTGGAGCAGTTTTTCATGTACCATGCCCATGGCAGACATGTGAGCCCTGTCCTGGGATCCAGGCAGGCAGCTGGGGCTTTCACCCATCCCACCGGATGCAAAACACAAACTGTGGTCACCCTAGGCATGACTTTAAAACAACATTATTGCAGCTCTGAGAGATCCCCCTGCCTTCAGCTATACTTCCTTGGTGTCATTGCCTGGGTTTAAGTTTGGCCCAGAGTACCCACATTAGCATTTCTGCTTTAGTGCACAGCCTGTCTAATGGATCCCACAGCCATGAGGGGCTCTCCTGTATAACACACACTGCAATACGGGCTCACGGGGAGCTGAGACCTGGACTTAATGCTGAACAAACATGTGACTAATGGCAGGCCCTTCCCTAAGGACTTTATATTAAATAGATTCATCTTCAGATTATTCAAACTTCTGTTTTGCTGCTCTAGGTGAAGATGGAGCTGAGTCAATTGTGGATGTTTTGGATCTGTAGTAAAAATGAAAAACTGGGGAGGTGGAATAAGCAGCCACAGTTGAGTGGCCAAAAGAAATGCACTGTACTCTGAAAAAGTACTTAGTTTAGTTTTAGTGCTTTAATTTTTAAAACTGTCCTGTCTTTTAAAAATGTAGCTCAATATTTAATTTTAAAATGGCATTTTAAAAATTAATGGTGCTGACAGTTTGTTTCCTTTTTGGGGCGAGACGAAAGGGAAGAGAGTGACAGAAACAACTCATTACAAGTCTTTTTTGTCCCTTTATTTCTGCTCTTCAAGAAATTTCATATTCAGAAAAATGAATAGATCTCTACTGTAATAATAACATAAAATGAGGCCTGTCTGTCTAATGCCACCCCGCTGTTATACAATGGATAAGAAATAGTGAATTTCATTCATAAATATAAAAAGTGACTGTAAGTGTTTGGTATAAGCCACCACTGTTGCATCAGCCAATACACAGGCAAACTCAGCTATTAACTGAGATAAAGCTGCACTAAAGGAAGGGATCATTAGAAGATCATCTGAGACTCCTTAATTATTAATGAAAACTACCTCTAAGTGTTAAAAGACTCCAAACATCTTTTAAAGAATGAAGCATGTATGACTCGGAGAAGAAAGCTCAGAAGTGAAAAGGTAACTCTAAAACCTTTTTGTTTTAACACAAACCCCTCTCAATTTCTTGTGCAATGGGATGTTTTGCCTGACTGAGATGTTAGAGTGGGAGCGGGGTGGGCAGTGAGGGAGCTGCCATCACACCACAGTTCTGGCTGGGCTGCAGGAGAAATAGGTCTGCAAAAAGGTCCAGGATGGCAAAGTGCAACTCCACAGGCCGGAGTGTGAAGGGCAGTGGGGAGGATTCTACTGCCCTGAGCAGGGGATTACAGGATCCCTTTATACGCCAGGGCAGCATAAAGGGCTGGTGTGGAAAGAAGAGCTGGTGCAGTTCAGGGACTCGTCTCAAAGCCCACGATGTCAGTGGGAGCTGCAGAAGAAGGGCAGAACTGCTCGACAGCCCCTTCCTCGTGCAGTGCCCTTTGCTGCAGCTCCAGAGCTCCTACGATTCTGGTTTGTTAATAAATTGAAAAGTACTATTACCTAACTACCTGGAAAACTAATTAACCTATTGTGGCACAAATCCTGGCTTTACTGTTAATCTCATTCAAGGATTGCTTCTGTCCTGTTTGGTCTGGAGCTTAACACCAGGAGCAGCATGAGCTGGAAATGTTCAGCACCTTTGAGAAAGAGACCACATGCAGGTAGCCTGCATTAAGGGATGCTGGAAAATAATCCCCTGGCACATTAGCTCATGGCTGTGTGTGTTGGCAGAGATCAAGCCAGCGGTTCATGCTGAGCATCTGAATTCACAACAAAACCCAAGTTCTGTAAAATAATGCTGGCTTTTTTAATCCATATTTATTTCCTGCTTTCAGGCGCTTACGTAGGTATTGATCTGATCAATGCAAGTACCCTTTTGGACAAACAGGCTTCTTAAAATGCCTTAAAAGCTTCATTATTAGGATACTGGAACCAAAGTTAAAAACAAATCAAACAATGCATGTGTAAAAGGTTTCCCCCAGACAGCTTGAAAATAAATTGAAAACAAATTCAATTAAAATAACAATCAACCTTTTTGTTCCTTCAGTGGTATGATTTCTCTGAGGCAGGTACACAATGATAAGAGATTTCTTTGAAATGCTCAGATAGCAAACCCATAGGCAAGCTATGACAGATCAAAGCAGTATTTGTGCTAAAGAACAGCCTGCTACTATTAAGTTTAAGGGCTGAAACATTTCTTTTTTTTCTTCTAATTTTTTTCTTTTCAGTCCCAGATGCTTTTGCATCTGTTACTGTTCTTTCCAATGGCTTTTACTGCACTAAGCCAGGCCCTAGATCTTGACCCAAAGGAAATGTCTTGTCAAAATTTCTTTTTGTGTGTAGCATTGTACTTTCTGCGTTCTATATGACCGGAAGTTTTGTTTTGCTCTGCTTACTTTGATACCCTTGACCTGGGATTTCTTTGTGCCATTAATCTTTTACACCCCAGTTGTAGTGGAAATGGGGCTGTGCTTGGAGCAGTGTTGGGAAGCAATGTGGCCAGAGGCTGGGCTGCAAAGCAGGGAGTGGTCCTGCTTGGCCCAGGAGTGGTGTGCCCGCAGTGCCAGCAGCACTGGGGCACTGAAAACAGGCTGCCAGTTCCTGTCATGGTCCCCTTGAAGAGGTTTTGCTGTTGCAGATAGAATTACAAGTGGGCTAAGTCTTTTGCTTCTCTTGGCATCATGCTTGCGACTCCACATCTGCAGCATTGAGTGCAAAGGTGAAAGTAATGAAGGCAGCTACTGATGAGCCGTTTTTTTTTTGCAGATGATTGTGCTGTATTTGCTCATAGCAGTAAGGACATCCAGTTATTTAGTGTTTTGTATGTGCTACAAAGCACCTTGGCCTTGCAGCCGTTCTGGAAAAAACACGTTTTCTGTTTTAACCAGGACCTGGCACTGCAAGAACCAACCTTGTATTATGCATTGATTAGGTGCCCCTTGGGGCTGCCCGTGTAGTGTGCTCCTGTAAAATAGGAGCCTCTCAGCCAGGCTAGTGGTGCTTTGAGTAAATTACAGTGCTATCTACGGAGAGCACATGATGCTGTTTGTGGGAGAAACTTGCTGGTTTTGTTCACGCTTTTTGTTGCAAATTTGCTTGATGGCTACTCTTCTCTGCCAAAGTACCTTTTAGTCTTGAAGAAGCTGATGGGCTTTCTGTTTTGAAGATCCACTAAAATGAGGTATGAAGTACTCCTCTATTATCTTGTGTGTGGGGGACATCATGTTCCCAGTGCTGTAACCAGAATGGGTTTGGATTGGTACTCTGCATGAGGTGAATGTTCAGTTCCCTGTATTGTCAGTGCACTGGTAGGTAAGTAAGGACCTATTACACTCTTTTAGCAGAAGCAAACAGAGAATTAGAAGGGCTGAGGGCCGTATCTTCATCTCCTTGTTGCTGCAGAAATATAGCCTGCTCCAAGAGCACCGTGTCAGACACTGTAGGAAAGTGGTAATCGGGACAGTGTTGGATATAGGCAGAGCTCTGTAGTTTCATGAAAGCCAGGCAAGGAGTTGGTTTTGCAACACTGATTTCAGCAACAATTTTTAATTCTTAAGGAAAGGTGTTTCACGTGGTAGTTCCTTGTAGTGGCCAGGTTTGGAGCTACCTCTTGTTTGGCTTGAATGATGGTGTCACAGAAGTGTGGTTGTGGTCAAAAGAAGAGCCTGTCTTGTTCTGAATGCAAAGTGTATTCCTTGTTATTCCAGGCACAGTCACTTCCACAATCACAGATTGTCTTTTGAGTCATCAGAATTGATTTTTATGCCCACTAATTACTGCCATGTCTGTTCCTTGGAAACTGTGGGCAGTGAAGGCACAGTTCATGGGCATTGAACTAGTAGAGTTTATCTTGAGATGAGTTAATATCTGGGAGAATATTTGATTTTAAATAGCTGAAGAGGTCTTGCAAAGTTGCTTGCTACTTTGGAAAGTACTATGGTTGCGGTTACTCTTCTGCAACTTTGCTGTTTCTTTCCTCTTCACGACATGATCCAATCAAACTGCAAATCAGCTGGCACCAATTGCATATTACACCAGTTCTATGTTTTACTACTTTTACTGAGGACTCCCAATAAAATGGGATTTTTAAGATGATTTTGGATGATGTTTCCTTTCTGTTGACTCTTGCCAGCAGGCCTGCCAGAATAAAAATATGAATTTGGGCTGGTGATGGATTTAGAACTGTGCTTGGATATATAAAAGAAGAGTCAGAATATGACACTAATATAGGTAAAAAAGGTCACCGTGCTGCATTCTTCTGTAAAAACAGCCAAATCTGCAGGATATTCTAGAGTACCTAGAATATTCTATTATTCTGGCATAAATTCTGGTAATAGGAAGATCTTCGTAATTAAACTGGTTGTACTGGGTGAGAATCCAGTGGGGATATTATGTGGGTAAGATACATGGTGGGGATATCTGGATGTGATATCTGTTTCATGGCTGCAAGGCAAAGGGAAGCAAAACAGGTATTGGGTTTATTCTGCTTTCAAACAAGTTTGATTTTTCCTAAGACTCTATTTCCACACCTTCTGGAATATTATGCTACTTTCAGTGATTATCAAGCCTTTCTTTTTGAACATGCAGAACACAGATTTATATGAAATTGATGGGAGCACTTATGATTAAGAGATAAACCCAGGCAAGCCAGCTCTTAACAGAGTCTTCTCTTTGGTTAACTCAAATCTTTGGACAGGTTTGAAATCTGATTCTGAATCTAAATTTCACAAATAACCTTTACTTTTCTAAGTGGCTGAGGCAAGTGTTCCTGTTCCTGCAAGCACTAGCTCTGGATATCAAAGCTTGACCCCATCTACAGTGATGGAAAAGAATCAGTTTGTTCTTCTCTAGATTGTAGCCATTCCTAGGTGAAATGGCAGGAGTCTCTTTTTAACAGCATAAAGCACAATTTTACATGGAGAGGAAATGATATCACAGCCTACTCTGAAAGTAATTAACAGAAACAGGGTGTAAACACCGGCTTCTGTGCTCTCTGAAGTAAACAAAATAAGAATTCATGCTATTGACCTTGTTAAGTAACTAACATTTTTCCTCCTCTGCATTAGCTTTTGCTTTCTGCCACAGTTCAACCCCCCCCCCCAAGCCTGAGGCCGCTTGCTACATCAAAATGTTCAGTCCCACATTTGAATAAGCTGAATAAATCCAGCCATACTGCTAAACATATGGTAAGTAATAGCATCATTAACAATAGCATAGTGCATATTTGACAACTGAAGGGATTTGGCTGCTTTTTGCTAGAGGAGTGACAGCACAGGAGAAATCCTGGCTGCTACTGCTGTCCTGTCCTGTCCCTCCCTCTGCCCCTGCCTTGACCTGCTTGGAAATTTGAAATGCTGCCCATCTTACCAGTGACTTGGGCTCTTATCTTACATTGTCAGCTCTGTGAGGCTCCATTTCACCTTTAATGTTGCTGTTTATTCTGCACAGGTGGGGATGAGAGTGTGGAGAGGAATAAATAAATGCCCTAAGCATCTGGGGCGTTCAAACCCAGGGTGATTGCTCCAGGGTGTGCCTTGGCCCTGACTGTCCATCCATGGCTGAGCACTTGTGGCATTTAAACAGACTGTGACACACCAGGGAAGCCAGAAAGTCCAGCTACTGCAGCATGGTCAGGAGGACAGGGAATCTGCACATGATGTGTTCTCAGCTCTGAACTAAGAGATCAGCAGCCTGGGGCATGTGGGGGGATTGTTGGAGCGGTGTGTGTTAATTTTGAACCTGTTCAGGAAAAAGCACATCACTTCCTTCATACCCTCCCTGGCCTCTCCTGAAGGCACAGGGGCTGTTGTGGCAGTACAGCTCCAGAGGATGTGCACAAGATCCTGCCTCTCCTCTGCCAGAAGTGCTCCTGGTGGTGTCCTGGTGCAGGATGCAGCCTTGCTCAGGGGTTTGTGGGGTGCTTTGGCCCCCAGAACCTCAGGTGTCAGTATGGCTTGGCAGCCACTCTTTGTTGGCTTGTTCCTGTTGTTGCTGCAGTCACTGGTAGCACCTCATAACCCCTGTCCCCTGCCTTCCCTGCTGCCCTTCTTTCCTGCCCTACTCCATCTTTGCTTCTCCTCCAAGATGTCCTTGTCTTGCTGTCTCTCATTTCCTCTTCTC
Organism: Tichodroma muraria; assembly: GCA_013390105.1. NCBI lineage: Eukaryota > Metazoa > Chordata > Aves > Passeriformes > Sittidae > Tichodroma > Tichodroma muraria. The sequence goes on from WAAG01034163.1 coordinate 40,423, forward strand.
TCCTTATCAGATTTGAAGTCCTTAAATGCATCATTCCCAATCCCTGCCCATCTCAGAGCTGGAGACCCTAGGATTTACCTCAGTTCTGGCAGAAAGACCAGACTGTTGCCTTCTGCACCTCAAAGGGCAGCTGACTGGCAGCTGTCACTCCCCATCACCCTGGGGCCTCAGCAGCAGGGTGCCTTGTGCATTTGTTTCAGAAATGGTCTTATTTTGTTCCTTATTGTTATTGCTGGTCTGGTGCCTCATGAAAACATCCACAGACATATAAAACTTTTCCCTTTTTGATAGCCAGCTTTGCTAATTCTCTTAGACTCCTACCCCTGGAAACAGCAGATGGCTTCTGACCAAAAAGTCACTCCATCAATATAATGCTTAATGCTAGGGGATAAGACTGCTGCTTTACTATGCATCCTGGATGCATAAACCCAACTCACTTCATCATCTCTGAGCTCCCTTCACTTGCCACCTGTTATCCTGCTCCAGTGGATCAGTGTGCTCCCAGATAATCTCTGTTTCCCAGAGGTGTGACGGGTAGTGCTCACTGCTCACCTGCAGCCTGAGCTGGCTTAAGGTGAGCAGCAGAGGCTTCTGCAAATGCTTCCTGCTGCAAGAGGTTCCCTGAAAAATTTGTCTGGCAGTATTCTCATCCCAAACTTCTGAATTTAAAACCATCCCTGAGTGTTACAGATCAGTCACCAGGTTGCCCAGTCCCTCTGTTTAGGTACCGTTCTCAAATTCTGCTGGCTGCTGAGGTAATAAAAACACCTCCATAAATTACATTATTTTGCTTGTTTGTTTTCAGCAGAACATTTTTTGTATAAATGAACATCACTTTGCAGCATTTGCAATCCAGATGTTGGTGTTCTTTGTTTATGAAAAAGGACCCCGAAGTTAATTGACTGTAAGGTGATATGTTAAAATGTAAAGACAAAGCCAGAAAGTCAGTTCCTGTATTTTTCACTGGCTGAGCTCTTAGAAATGCAAGAAGAGAGTAAAGCACAATAAAAAAATAAGTTAAATGCAAATGTCTATTTTTTTTTACTTGAATCATTGAATATGCTCTGAATAATAATCAAGACCAGGGTGCTTTTTTTTTTTAATAAGAGGTTTTAAACAGATTGTTTCAATGCAAAGCCATGCCATGTTGCAGGGGAAAGACACCATTTTATTCATCTAACTCACACTCATTTCTGAAGGAGTACGAGTGTGTAGGGGGCAGAGAGAGATATTACCCACCTGCATTTGGAAGACCGAGCACTGGAAGATGTGTTTGGATGTGCCTCAGGTCTGTTTTGTCTGTGCATTTTACGGTGTGTATACGTGAGAAGCCAGAACAGAGAGCGGGTAGTGGAAGAGACTCACTAGTAATAGTTGAGAACTATCGATGCTGTGGGCTGAAAATAAGAACAAGATTCATGTGCCACCAAGAAACAATGCTTTCGCCAAAGGGAACGCTCAGAGCAGGGGTGGCTGCCAGAGGGGTTGTGATTCTCTGGAATCTGCGGGGGCCTGGAATGCCCCTCGGGAGCACCAGCTAAGGCGTGTGTGTGCGCTCGCACGGGAGATCATGCCGGAGTGGTTGGGAAGGATGATGCGTGCAAGGAGCGTCTGTGCGCGGTCACTTCTGTCCGTGCAGCCGTGCTCTGCGTCCCGCGCTGCCGCAGGCACCGCGCTCGTTCAGGGAATACATCGCACCGCGGGCGCTTTGCTTTGGCTGCCTCGACGGACCGAACTAATGCCAGGGTCAGAATGCCGCGGGTTTGTCGCTCGCAGCGAGTGTTCCTTCAGCCTCAGCCTGTCCTTGTCCTGGTGCGGGAGCCCAGCAGATGGAGCAGTGCTCCTGCGCTGGGGGATGCGGGGGGGTGGATGCGGCTCAGTTCGCGGGGAGCGCGGCCGCATCCGCAGCAGCGCTATGAAAGTCAATGGCGTTGAGCTGATCGGCCCCTGCGCATCTATAAAATAGAGAATAAAAGCTTCAGTATAAACCCCCCCCCATGTTAAATTTCCATTTTCTGTGGGGGGAGTGCTCTGTGATATATATATCCGATTAACAGAAGAGTTTGTATAGAAATATATTATAATTTCAAACTTTATATACTCTACTGTGGATTGTTTTTACCTGAGCTCTAATTTACAGTTAAAACTTAGACAAGGGCATAACCAAATAATCTTTTTGATCACATTGGTATTTTATGATAACGATATACTTTATTATTTTTAATAAAACACTAGTAGCTGCTGTTAGCAGTATTCCCACAGCAGCAGCCATGAGTGCTGGCACAAACAAGAACAGAGAACCCTTCTCCATCTCTTTTTTTCCTTAATAAATAATTGAAGGAGAAAGCGAGAAAAATATGGTGTAGGATCCAAACAATAAACAAAAACCAGGGTCAAAAAGCAGGGTACATGCTTTCTTCTCCTTTAAACCTAACTACCCATATTTTTTTTCTTGCTGTGACAGAGAAATGTACTCAGCTCTTTTTGTAGTGAATTGTACCTTCAAAAAATATTTTTATATATGGCAGTGCTGAGCGGCATAACAGGTCTAATGCCATATTTTCATCTGTATTACTGAGACAGCTCTCCTGCCACGCAAAGCACAGCCCTGCTCCAATTATGTACTCGTGGCTCTGCCTGTCCTGAACTACCTGCTGCTCATCAGAATGGTTGCTGCACCCAGGTAAGTTTGGAATAAAAGAGGTCAGCATTTGGCCTCTGCAAGCTAATGGGAATCTAGCCCTTTGTAGATTTTCTCATCTTTCTCTTAACTTTACTGATGGGGCAATACCATCATTTTCCAGCTGCCTCTGGACACTGTGCCTTGCTGTGTCTGTGCACCTTCTTACTTCCCAGGCTTCCTTGCTCCAGTGCGTGTCCTTTGGACATTTCCTAATTTTCCCCTCTGAGACTGCTCTGTTGAGATCTCCCTTTACAGCACCTTGCTGTCAGTTTGTCTCTGGGTACAAGATACCCGGAGTTCAATGTTAATTCTGCTGCATTTCAAAAGCATTAGAAGTCTTAGCTGCAAAGCAAACCTAACAGGAATGTAAATAGCTTCCTCTGAACATAGATATTTTACATTAGCAAGGCATGTCTGTTTGGCAGGCTTCCCTCCGTTTCAGGAGGGCTAAATTTGGCTTCTTTTCAACAATCCTACCTGGTTACACAAGGTAAGCAGTAGAACTGAGCTTTGGATTGTTGTGTTAACCATCCTGTATGCATTTCATTTGCCTGGTGGCTTTATTTCTAGTTTGTGCCTGTAGAAGGAAAAAAAGCCCCAGTGGTCCCTATCACATAATTTCAACTCCCTTTAAAAACTAATGGGAACTGCTACAAAATCTTAGCTAACAAATAGATTTAAACTTCAGTTTGACCTCCTTAACCAAGAAAAACAAAAGCTGAGAAGGGATTAGTTTTCTGTGAGCACATCAAGGGGCAAAAGCGCAAGTGGGTGGGGAAGAGCAGTTTCAGCTGAGGATAATACTAGCGGGAGAACAAAGAGGGCTAGATTTGTCCTGAATTAATTTAGGGTGCTAGAAGCTCCTTCATGTCTGGTAAGGGCAATTCTGGGACAATGGCTCAGTAGGAGCATCAGGCAATAACCAAAGCTGGCTTTTGAAAGGAGGATCCTCAGGGTGTGAAAGGGATTATGGGGGTGAGTCCTGCAGGAGCCTGGAATCACTGCCCAAGGAGTCCTTCACAGTCCACTCGTGTTTATTCCTGTGTTAAAACCATTTAATGCTCCATTTGGAATTACTCTAAGATATAGAAAGAAGCATTTCTTGTGGCTGCATTGCTTGAGAAGAGCTACTGCTGAGCTGGGAGGAGTTACCAGAAACTCCCAGACTCTGCCTGGCGCTGTTCCAAGGCTCTTGGCAGATAGGTTGAGCTCATGTTTCTACTGCATCTGGTTCAACCCACTGCCTACTCTGAACCCTTTCTTGCCTTTCCATCAGGCCAGTGCTTCTGACTTTGAAAGCCACTCTGTACTCTGTCCTTGCATCCCTCTCTGGAAATCTTACCCCATATCTTTCTACGACTCCAGCCCCTCAAACTCATCCACACCCCCAGCTGCCTGTCATCTTCCCAGGAGCCATGATCTGTACCTGCCATCTTCAGGGCTCTCATTTGGACCCACAGCTCCATTCTTTAGCACCTGCTCCTCCTTGGAGTCTCACCCAGTCCAAGCAAATGCTGTATACCTGGAATGACTTGATTTCCTTCCTCTCCCTGTGCTCTGGGCCTGTCTCTGCATCTCCTGTCCCTGTGTTAGAATATCTTACATCTGCTCTCAACAGGGTTTTGTGGACATTAGAGCCAAATTTCCAAATGTACCTGGTGGACTGGAACATTTTGACATGGTGTATGCTTGGGTTGCTGTTGATGACACTTGCTCAGAGCTGCTTTGCTGAATGCAGCCCTAGCACTCAATTTTATTATTGAGTGCTGTGTTTGAAGTTGGGTACAGGGAAGGAACTTTAATTAATTAAGTTAATTAATTATTAAATTAGTGGAATTCTGGGTGTGATGGATGTATTTTCTGTGAAAGATGGTCCAGTTAGAGTGTCAGATGTTTCTCTGAGTATCTGTCTTCGATATTTTATCAACTTGGCCAGCAGTTGGAAGCCATGAGAGCAGATGAGGCTTGGTTCAGAGCAGTTCTCTGTAGTTTGATATGGGCTTCTGTGAAAGTGATGCTTCTCCCTATGTGAGAGAGAGAGTTTCCCATGACTCTGCCAGTGTAGCTGTCATGCCTGAATCTGCCTGTGAGAGTCTGTAGGTCTGCAGTAGCCTGGGGCAGCCCCATGGATCACCAGCCCATGGAGCAGTGGTGCCATTCTGCAGGGCAAAGGGGGACTTTGTGCAGGCAGGCACTGCAGCAATTTTGCATGCATGTCAGCAATGTATTCCAGCTTTGTACTGCTAAAATGGGGGGCCAATCTATCTGATCCATCTGCTGTCAAATTAATGTCCAAAGCTGCTTTTTGAATTCAGGTCTTTCACAAGGAGCAGCCTGAGTGACAGCTACGGGAAAGAATACAGAGATGTGAATTTCCTGCACTGTAACTCTTGAAGACTAAAATAGTTGGTATTCATAGTTCAGCTTAGCTTTGGCAGGATGCTCTGAAATCATAAGTTACACAAAGGAGAAACCATGTGTGCTCAGATACACTAGATCTTTTTTTATTGTTATTGTACTAACTCTTCATTTCTAAGTAGCTGCATGCCAGGTGCATGCCATTTCCCATCCCACCTTACAACAGAATTTTAAATCATGAAAACATTTTTCGTTTGAACTTTGGCTAAAGGACATCTGAAGCTCCGTGGGTATTGCTGGTCTCCTAGAGACAGAGTCAATAAACTTCTGGCACTTTGCAAGTACCACAAGGTAATATTTTACTTGATTATGAAGTTTGTGCACCTTGCATTAGTAGTACTAATACCTCAGAGAAACAAAAGAACATTTTAGCATTTCATTTGCATAAGGGCTGAATTTTTTACCTGTTGAATAGGTACCCAGGGGGTCCTTTGATTTGCTGTGGAGCTCTGTATGACATGGAAATAGTGCAGGAATCAGTAGCATCAGTGGAGTTTGGGTACTTTCTGGCTTGTCAGAGTCTTGCCACTCAAACCCCATTAAATTGCCCCTTGCAGATTAGGTGGTTTTGTGGTTTTTTTTGTAGTGTTGCTGATTAGCCAACCATTAAGTGTGGGGAGAAACCCCTGATTTCAAGGTGAGTTTCAAGGAAGGCTGTGGACAACAGTGCATTTGGGAGCAGGGTGCTGTGAGCCCTGGTGTCCTGAGCCCACAGGCTGGATGGGCATTCAGCAGGTGAAAAAAAGTGTTTTGCGGGCCTGTCTTAGAGCAAATGAGGACCAGGGAGGGAGTTTCTCCATCATGCAAGGCAGCACAGGAAGCGAATGAGCCCTGGAGCCAGGAGCTGTTTAGCAGAGCAGCTGTCAGTGCAAGATCCCAGCAAGGACAATGTTGATGGCCTGGGCATGTTCCTCAGCTCTCACTGGGGCTGTCCAGTATGGCAGGGAGAGCTTTTGTTGGAAATATGAATCTCAAAACACTCTTCTATTGCTCAGTGCAATAAGCTAATCACAAAACCATCCTTACCATACCACTTGCATTAACAACTACTTCCAGCATGGAAACAGTGGGCCCAATTTGTTCACCCATGTGCAAAAAAAAGTTCCCATAAATTTATTCAAGAATCTTTGCTACATAAATGAATGCAATATATGAATAATTAATTTTCAGTATTACATGTATAGTTTGACACTTGCAAGCCTAAAAGAAAGAGGAATGTGTTGTGCTGACATAAAGGGGAAGTAATGAAAATTAAGTAGATACACACATTTAAAGAGAGTTAGTTAAACTGCATTTAACCTGAGTGTAAACAATCATTCAGAATTAGCAAACTCTTCATTTGCTATAATTTACTTTGAAAGTGGATGAAGGTAAATTGAATTAAGGCCTCTTTAATTTTAAATAGATGCATCTGCATAGTGATGCAATTAAACTAATATGTTCTGAGGGTTAATTTGAATAGCAGATCCAGACCAGTGAAAAGGGCTATGGGGCAGTTGCTTAGTTTGAAGAATCCTATTAAGATGGGCTTTGGAAAGTATTAGCTTATTTCAGAGATGCAGGAAAATGTCCTTGGAACTGGTTCCTCCTGTTCTGAGCCATGTGAGGACTCTTGGACATCATCTGCAAAACCTTTCCAAGCAACTTGTGCCCCTCCAGCCATGGATCCTCTGAGCTGTCTGAGCAGTTTGGCTCTGGGCTCCTTTCCTCAATGAGGAGAATACAGCAGTGGCTGGTCATGGGGCTGTAACTTCAGAAGCAAATAGAAACTCAGAGAAGGTGGATGGTAAGAGTTATTTCAAACTTTCACCAAATTTTGAATTACTGAATATATAAAGTGATTATTGTTATCCTTCTCTGGTTTCAGAACACAGAGAAAATGTTTGTTTTTTTTAGCCAAACTTTTCTCTCTATTCCAGCCCGAGAAGGAATACACAGGTGCAGTGTCTATACTGCTGTAGACCAATAGATTCTGTTTTTTCCCCCCCCAAAGACTACACTTGTCTTAATTTCCTCTCAATTACACTCAGGCATTAACTAATGCTGACTAACTACGGCCCAAAATAATTATTGCTATCTGTTCCCTTTGTAAATATAACTCCAGTGTTGAGCTAGAATAATGGCATATTTACAGAAGGCAGCTAATTAAATTGAGCTTCAATTGCTTTCAGTTTGCCAGAAGGAGCCATTTTCACAGCAAAAAATGTGTGCAAGCCTGCATGCTTACCAGGAACAACTTGGTATAACATAATTCAGAGTTCCCAAGACAAAAATTCAGTTCAAGACAAATTTACACTGGCAATAAAAATCTCATTAAGGAAGATATGAAGATCTCTCTACTACACCACGACAGTTAAAAGAGGTTATCATTTTTTCAGTTTATTTAAGGAACAGTATATATTTCATTGTTCCAGAGCAGCTGTAATTGCAAGTGTCTTTCAAACACTGCTTGCAGTGATGCATTTGTCTTATGACTGTAACTTCAGAACCAGCCTGCTGATGCATCTTCATTAGGACAGGAGAAGATATTGAAGTTTCCAAATTCTTCAATGCTCTGGTTCAATTTTTCCCTATTTTCCAATCCCGAGTCCTGGAAAGTCTCTCTCCCTATTATTATTCAGCCACCTGCAAAAACTTCCAGTGGTCACAAGTTGCCTCCAAGTGTTTGCACTCTCTTTTGTTCTTTTGAGATGTTTAGCAAAAACCATTCATGATAATTATAGAGAAGCAGTCATTTTGCAAATCAGAGTTTGAAAGAAACATTCTTGTTGAAGCCTGTTGTTACCAGTCCCCAGGGCCTTTTGTGTTCTACAAAAACAAGGGGATTGTTTCACAGTATTTTTTTACTCTACAACAAAGAATATATTCCTCTTGTCTCAGTGTTCAGATGCAGAAGTCTGGCCCACAGATTGTTATTTACAGTTTTCCTTGCTATAGTTCACTGCATTGCTTGATGGAAAGTTAATTTTCTTCTCCTGTCTGCATATCGTTCCTCAATTTGTTTTTATCTGTCAGAAATAACAATTTGGCAGACATCAGCACTTTTCCCATGTTTAATTAATTCATTTAATTTTGTGGCAAATGAGAATAATGGGGTTTAATTTTGCTATTTATGTATTGATTGATAAGTATGGAGATCACAGGAGATTTGGCTTTTCAAACCAAAATTAAGTGACCTCTCCATGAGGATTATTTGGCATATGTCCTTCACTCAGTGTATGGAAGCAGAGATGGCATGGAAGTAAATGCGGCTATGTTCAGGTTACAGGAAGATGAAATGTGAAAATTTGTGATGTAAAAGTCTATTATATGAATGGAAATTAGTACCAAGTGGGAAACACAACTTGCTGGCCAAAGATTGCTCTTTCTGGTCCAAAGATCAGCTCCCCTTCTGACAGGAAAGCAGTGCTTTCCTTTTTTAACAGGAGATGGGCACTGATGTTCCTCAGAGGCTGAAGGAGCACTGGGGAATTCAGATGAATGGATTGTGGGGAGTGTCTGAGCTGAGGATAACTGGCTTTACTTTCTGTTTCTGTTTTTTGAGCCACAGAAGACTTCTGTGCAATTTAGCAAGTTCCATGGGTTTTTTCTTGTCTGTAGAGTTGCATTCATAATATTTTTGGTCTACCTTGCCTAGTTTGAGTGTCAATTCTTTGTGAAAGGATTTATCATTAAAAGGGTGCAGCAGAGGCAGTCCTGGCTTCCTTTGGAGCTTTTAAAACAGAGATAGAAAATAACTCCACAAGACTTGCACCAGGATTTGGTGGCTGGAAGTTGTCCCTGGTGATCCAGGACTTGGTGGGATGGAGATGTGGTAGGTGAGCCCTCAACATCCTGCCTCTGCTGCTGAACTGGCTTGGAATAAATGTGGAGTTTTGTTTGCACATTGAGCAAACATGGGCTGAAGTGCACCTTCCTCTCTGGGTGGCTTTGCTGTCTCTGCTGTGAGTTTGCAGTGCTGGCTTGGCCTCCCCGGCTGCTGCTGCTGCTGCTGGCCTCACACAGATGGCCAGTTGGGCCGAGGCTCTGGGATGAGACACAGGGGGCTCAGAAGCCAGCAAGGGAGAAGAGCTCTTGTTACCCCCTGCCAGAAGCACTGCATGTATTGAGGGACTGGGAAAAGCTCCACGAGCTTCTTTGAATTTAACCTCAAAATCTAATTTCAAAGGTAACCGCTTGCAAATTTCCAACTGTCTTTTAGTCTTAGTATTGAAAGCCCCTTGCATTCCCCCAGTGGCAATGCTCAGCAGCCCTTGAAATTATTTCCAGCATGTATTTTAGGTTTCCAAAGAAGAAAGCATAGAGAAAAAATAAGAAATCTAGATTCTCCTCAGTGATGTTGCATCAATACTTGGCTGATCTGTGTAATGCCAAGCAGAGCAGAGCAGAGCTGAGCTACCGGTTGCTCGCTAACGAGAGGATTAGATTCGCCTGCAGATGGGCTGGCATAACTTAAGCAAGAGAGCAAACGTGGAGTAAAGTCAAACTTGGACTCTGGGTGAAGGTGATACAGCTTTTCCTCTGAAGAGCATCTGCTGCACAAACAGCGGGCAGGAAAGCAAAGCAAAAGCAGGTGTTTGGCCAGGGCTTAAAGAGCATTCTGCACTGTCAGTCAGTGCAGCTTTGCTTAATTTTTTTTACTACTACTAATTGTATTTTTGTTCCTGACCAGCCCAAGTGCTTTGAGATTTAGATGCGATAGTCAAATCCAAATATACTCACTCTCTCAAGTAGGATCAGTTTAGCAAATGGCGTCCCCTGAGGTGGGCTGGGGAACTGGGGAACCAAACTGACAGCAAAGAGTTTTCAAAGCCAAGAAATAACGTAGCAGTGCCTTTTCTCATCGATCTGGGGAAGGGTAGGGATGAGACCCCAGCCCGTGGA
>WAAG01034163.1:50466-61051 GCA_013390105.1 Tichodroma muraria
AGTGCTGTGGTCACCCTGTAAGACCTGCTCAGTATGGGGGTGGCCCTGAATTTCTTGGGGTTTCTTCTTTGAGGCTTCTTATTGAATGCAGATGATTCAAAAACATGTGGCTGCTCCAGGGCATCTTTGTCAGTTATATTGATAGTCTGCAGAGCAAATTATTCAATCTCATACTTAAATGTTTACATTTAATACCTATTTAAAATCTGTTACTGTTGAAATAGAAATTGTTGCCATGGCTCTGTAAAAGATGAACAAATTTTCCACCATTTTAAATACAGAACAGAAATGTTTGCAGTTTATTTCTGCATTTCCTGCATGATGTCTGACAATTTTTCCATTCTCATCTATTATGAAATTTGCAGTCTGGTTAGGGTTTAATAACATGCTATTATATTAAATTTCCATATTTTTATTATTCTACAAGTTTTAGAATTTACATTGATACTTTTAAGGTTCCTTTTTCTTATTGTCTGCTCTTCCTTGCTCCTGATGTATGGTCCTTGAGATCATAGCCATGACTTTTCCATTTGTAATTGTGTTTAAAAGTATTTTTACAGCTTTCATTTTAATTGGTTAATTTTCCTTTTTAAATAAAGAAACCTTCTTTCATGGTTGAATGGTTTGTTTGTTTGTTTGTTTGCTTTTCTTGTCTCCTGTTTATTATTCACTCAGTTTATTTGCCTGAAAAGCATTTCCAGTTTCTATTTTGCCTTGCTGGTTTTCTAGAGTACCAGCAGTCAGCATCAATGGTCAAGATACCAATTAATGGTATCTGCAGAGCAGAATGAAATGTGGCCATGATTACTAGCAGTGAATCCATGATGAATATTTAGGTTGGTGATTCGTTCTCTTCATCTGTTTTTTTATCCAGGGGGATTGACTGCTGAACCACCTCAGTGCAACTAACTGTATTTTTTTTTCTGTTAGAAAGATATCAGTTTCCTAAGTGTTTCCTGAAGTTGAGCCCCTGTGGTAATGTAACTTCTTCCTTATATCATGGTAGATGTATTTCAGTAGGTCTGGAGGGGTCTCAGAGGGACAGCTCTTAATGTACCACGGTAGCATCCTATACTAACTGGGTCTTAAATTTTAAAAGAAGCCTCTAATTCTGTTTTCTTTATGTTTAGGAAGCAAATACAGCTGTTCGAGTCAAGACAGAGTAGAAATTACAGCCATGGGTGATAGAGAGGTAAAAGGTGCAAATTCAGTAAAGGACCAATGAAAGCTGTTGACTCAGAAAGGGCCAGCAGCTGAAATTAGTTGGATTATCCAGCTAAATAAATTATCTGGAAAATTCATCTGAATTAGCTCAAGTTGAGCCACTGTCTGATATGTGGGCAAATCAGTCTCCTGGGCTGGCAGGTGGGAAGATGGGCATTTCAGGGCCCAGCAGCCCTCCTGGAGGAATGGGCAGAGGCTGAAGCTCCAAGCACCCAGATGTGTTGTGCTGAGACTGAGCACGGGGCTGCTGTGGGGAGCAGAGCTGGCAGTTCGGTGCTGCTGCCTCCCTGCTCTGGGAACACTGAGGCTGTGATCCAGGGACCTGCTCCGTGGAGCTCTGCAGGCTGCATCGAGCAGGGGAGGGGTCGGGCAACTGGGAGAGCTCGCCGTGGCAGAAATGGGAGAGGAAATCATCACTGCAAATAGCAGGTGAAAGCAGCTGAAATTAATTAGTGCTGCAGCGTGAGCTGAAGTTACAGAAAGCTGCACATACTGCTGTGTGTAACTACCTGCTGATTATCACAATCTCTTTGTTTGTCCACAATTCCTCAAGGCAATTCATAGCCCCTTCACTTGAGGAGTTGGAGGAACAATTGGATTTTGGCCTCAGAGAGAAATTCTTGTTAATTTGAGCAAGTAAAACATTCATGCTGCTTATTCTATGCTTTTCATGTGCTTGCTGGCCGTTAGTTTAGCATTTGATAAGTGAAGCCAAGAGGAGATGACATTATTTTTTCTTTTCACCATTTTTTTCTATAAATTCATTCTTCATGTCTCTGCAGAAACCAAGTTTCCCCCCTATTGTTCTTGTTATTGGCATTATACATAGATAAAGCAATTTCAGAGAGTATTTCTCCTAGTTAGGCGGAGCAGAGTTCCAATATACCGTGGGCACATCTGTCAACATGATGCCCCTGCCTGTCTTTATTTTCTCAGTTTGCTTGTGGTCCATTTAAAATTAGATTACGACTGATTGGTTCCTGCATTCAAACTGCTTTGAACAACGCTCCATCCATGGGCATATAAAACAAAACCGAGGCGACTGGAAAGCCTGAGGGATCAATTCCAAATATCACTCTGTAATAAAAACTGTATTTCCTTAATTTTTTTATTGATTCAGCACTCATTCTCCTGTAATGTTGCTGTGGTAATATTAAAACTCAGTGACTGACGTTGGCATCCCACAGAAGTAATTTAAATAGCAGTACCAGGGAAGAAAGCAGGCTTTGCTTTTGCAACGATTTTGCTCAAACTGGCACAGAGGAACTCCCTTGGATGTAGGGAATAGACTGGCACCTTTTCCCTTTGAAATGTGGCATCTCTATTTCTCACAGCCCTGTACTATGCCTGTGCAGCCAACGGGACACCCGCTGTTGGCACTGCTGGGTGCAGCCTTTGAAAGCAGGTATGAAGTTTTGGGTTGTAGGTGGGAAGAGGTTATTTGTACAGGGCACAGAGCTGCTGTCTGTTCAAACAAGCCCCAGCCCATTCTTCATGTAATCCATGATACAAAGCAAATGAAAAGAGCATTCCTGTGAAATTGAGGACATTTGGCTAATTAATAGTCACAAAAAGTGTGCATCTTACAGGTGGGAATTTCAAACGGACCTCCTGAGGTTTGGATTCACAGAGCCAGTCAGTGAAGTGGGAGCTGGACATGAGTCCTTCAGAATGCCTGGGAGTCCTTTCTTGCCCACGGAAAATAGGATGGAGATTTTGTCACATGCTGTGCACCTCCAAGGTCTGCAACACTGCACTGGTGAGAGGTGTTTCTCTGTCTCTGCTGCCCACGAGGTGCTTGCTGGGGGAAGCAAGATATTCCCAGCACTCAAGCTTGGGTTTCTGCTTCCTGTGGACACACACAGGTAAAGGAGACTGTTAAAAATGAAATAAAACTTGAAAGTAGATATATGAGAGCTCCAGAGGCTGCTGGATGGTTTCTCTCAAGACAGGTTAGTTACCAATCTGCTTCCATTAGTGTCCCAGAACCATTAAAAATGACATGTCCAGAGTCTGTTTCTGGACTGGGAAAATTTTAATGGAAATAGTCTCCTGCAGGAAGTCCCCAAGGTCTGGCAGAGACAATATTTCGTGTTGGGTTAGGCATGAATCTCCAAGACATTCATAGTCCACAACTTGGAAACAAAAACCAGGGAATAGTTTGATCAAAACTGTCCAGTTGAGATGTGCTAACCAGAATAATTCACAGAAGCAAAACTGATTAATGGGAATGTTTGAAATAACCCGAACCCATTCAGTGGCAATTTGTGAAAGAGGACTGTGACACAGGGTTTGCTGGCCTGGGTGCTAGGAGCAAAGCCAAAGCCCTTCTCCCTTGGCTTTTTGATTAAAAAGCAAATCAAACCCACCCCTGAACAAACAAGAAGCTCAGGTCTGGTCCAAAATCAGCATCTCTGCGCCCAAGAGGGGAAGTAACACCTGCTTTGACACTAGGTGGCTGTTTCATTGCTCTGCCAACTGTGCTTCTTGTTGATTCCAGATGCTAGTTTAGAGTGGAAAAACATGGCTCAGACTTTGGCTGAGTAGCATGAACATCCCCTTGAGCTGTGCAGGAACATGGGCATCTTTGCTATGGTGCAGGACAGGTGAGAGTGAGCAGTGCCACATGCTCAGCTGATGGAAAGGGACAAAGCCCACTCCACCTTCTACCACACCAGGGAAGTCTCTCACCCCTCCCCATCACTGCTTCCCAAAGTAGAGAGCTGTTTCCTCTGGACTTGTTTGCTGTTGACTGAAGTCAGGCAGTGGTTTTGTTCTGGTGCAATGCTGAATGAATATTGAGTGTGCCTCCAAGATAAAGTCATTATTTAGGAGCTCATTAAAGTACTGGCCTTGGAAAAATTTCCCACTGCTAATATCCTCTTCCATCACTGTGTCAGGGATAGGAGCTGTTTAGAGAAAGGGCTCTGTGCTCTGTGGTCGTCTCCCACCTCTTACCTGGGGGCCAGTGGGACCAGGGCTGGGATGAACATGAGCTGTAAATTGCTAAGTAACCCTGGCAAAACCCCTCAGCACCTTCATTTCCAGAAAGGATCCTGAGGCTGTTTTCTCTTTACTCCTCCCTTTAGTGAGCTGGGGCACTGCTCCGTGCTGTGAAAGCACACTCCTCCCTCTTGGCCTTCTCCCCCACTCCCCACTTTTCCTCCTCATGCTCCTGAAATTCACCTCTTGCTGCACCTGCAGGTTTTGCAATAGAAAGGGAGAAATCAGCCCTGCCATCCCCACACTGTTCTGTGCTGTGTGCTGGGAGAGAGTTGGAGCCTCAGGGGACACCTCTGCCCTTGGGGCCACATCTGAACCTGCAACTTGGGAAGCAGCTTGGGGCTGCTTGTGTCCAGTGCTTGAAGGGTAACTTCAGAAAGGTCAAAAATGAGTTGCTGAACTTCACTGTCAAGAAATCCTCCCTCATAGCCCCCGTGTGGTTTCCTAGGAGGACACTGGCAGCGTTATTGCTGTGTTGGCAGATCCCAACTCACTGCAGTGGGGTTCAGGTGAACATCAAGTGTCCATGCTGGAGAGCCTGTCTGCAGCCCACCTTTCCTCCAGGCAGTGTGCAAAGGCCTGCTGGAGCTTAAATAAATACTAATTTACAGTAATGATGTTTAATCCTCTTCAAACCATAATTTACAGTATCAGATTATTATCATAATATCTTATCTACAGTTCCTAATGTTTTATTGTTATCCCATTACAGGGAGTTCTGCTGCCAGTGCATATTGTCTATTTCTCTTACAAATGTTCTACAGAAACCTTATTAATTATTAGTCTCATAAAACACCTGTTAATGTTACCATTTTAATAAATCTCCTCCTTAATTAAATTAGGTTGTTCTGATAGTAATCCTCTAATGTCCACTGCCTTTCTCTTCTCATCACAGTCTGATTGTAGAGTGGGAAGCAGCATTCAATTATAATTGATGTAGGTCATAATTCAGAACCAAATTATAACATATAAAGCCATATGATCATAGAGGAATATAATAGATCTCTACACTAAAGTGTCATTTGGATTGATTAGTGCTGTTTCTAGAGCCTTGTTAGAGGTGAGAAAAGGCTTAATTCAAAAGGACCTTTTTTTTGCTTTTCTTTTTTTCTCTTTTTGTCTTGATTTTGTGTATTCTATTTCCTCCCTTGTTAGGCAGCATTTACTTCAGCTGCTCTGGGACAGTGCTCATGACTACTTTCCCACTCTTTCCCACTGGTGTTTCAGTTCTAAAGCTGAGCTTTGTTTTATTATTTTGTAAAGGCAGACCACGTGACGATTTTATTTAATGATTTAATAAAACCTTTTCTCCTGAGATTAGATACAGGAAATCTTGATGCTGATCTATTACTGCTGCTACCCAAGCATGAAAGTACAGTTATATATGATACAGCAATGCTAAACATATAAGAAAATAATTAAAAGTATACCAGAATGAAGACCTTACCCTAGCTGTAAAGTTGGCACCAGGAAGGTTTGCCACACTGGCTGGCTCCAGGACAGTCCCTCTCCGATAGGGAATGTCTCAGGGGAAACCTGTCCTGGGCCTTGCTGGTGCTCACACAGGTCCTGTTTGCGTGGGAGGTCTGGGCATCTCTCAGCCTTGACTGCTTCTCTCCAGTTTTCTGAGCAGAGCTGTGACCTGTTCTGTGGGATTAGTGGTGATCTCTTATCTTGCAGGAAACCCTGGGACAAAAAGCAGAACTTTCCCAGGACCACAGTGAGAACCTGACTCTCAGCTCTCCAGACCTTTTCTGCTGCTGGGAAAAAAACCTGTTTCAATTGCTTCACTGCCTGCCTCCCCTCCCATCATCCTCATTTACCTTCCTCATGACAGCTACAGTCATGTATTGCCCAAGAAAGTAATGTAGCAAAATGTTATCTGTGGTTTTTATTTGATTTTTGTATAATTTAGAAGCTCAGGCCTTTTTCAAGGTCTCCCCCTTGCCCTGTGCATATCTGCTTCCTCCCTACCAGTCTTCCTGCTCCCCTATGGGCTTCAGTATCCAGTCCCTGTGGATTTCACTGACTGCTGTCCTCAGTAGGATATTGGCATCTTCTTGCCCCATTTCATGAAGTGGATCCCATCTCTCCCCAGTTATCCTCTTTTTTTTCAAAGAGGATATCCATGGCTGCAATTTCTGAATCATTTTTGAATTAACCAAAGGATGCGGTAGCTACTTTGTGTGTGATCTGATCCTTAAAATCTCCCTTGTATTCTTCCTTTTAAAACTGAATTACACACCAAAAAGCTTTCGGAGAGAAAAAGCTACAAGCTTCATTTGGATGATGCTGGAATGAAATATTTTTACTTTTTAAAGTGAAGCATGTTGGTGTGTTTGGATTATTTGCCTTGTGTTTTCCAAAAATGGAAGTATTTTATGAATTTTTATTCCACTTGTAGCCTGCTGTAATCGTGTTATTTTGATTCTTTCCGCAGTATTGGCTTTGGTTTTTCATTTGCTCAGTTCCAGATCATCAGTTTTGAGGCTTCCATTCCTTCCCCATGTATTATCCACAATATTTAAGATATGTATGCAGAAGATGAGAACTGCAATCCCAAGTCATTGAAAACAAAAAATAAGTGGAAGTCCATGGAAAGGAGCTGAGGAATTTGGAATATTAAGGTTGTAGGTGTGACATAAGTAACTCACAAGTTATTGGAAAGCCCCACAGGCAAACTGAGGTGTTGGTTTGGGACCTCTGATGGAATTACAATCACCCTCTGGCATTTTTCTGCAGCCTGAACTGCAGCCGTTGCCTGCTGTAGGCCTGCAGGAATTTTTAAGGAGTAGATTCTGTGGCAGAGGCTTGCAATGAAGCATTGGCTCCTGGAATACATGGTGGATCTTCCTGTGGGAAAGAGATGGTGCCTCTTCCTCTGTCCCCTCCGGGCACCCGAGCGGAAGATCCCTCATTCACTTGTGCACAATGTGATAATTGTGAGGGAGTTTCCTGGAGCTGAATGCTGCCTGCCCGGGGTCAGCAGCTGCTCTTCCATCTTGCCTTCCTTTGACATCCCATGCAAGCCCCCAGCATGGAGCTGGAGGGAGTCCTCCGGGAAGCTGATGAGCCTCTTGGTTGCTAAGAGACAGCTCCTGGATGAGCAACAGTCATCAGCCTGTCTGGGAGTGGATAACAAACTGTGAGTTAAGGTAGCTTGAAAATACTTCTATACATTAACTACAAACAGAGGGATATTACCCTGACGTATGAGGTATTCTGGTTGCTCTTGGACCATGGAGGTGTTTAAGCCATGCAAAGTGTGGCAGAGCCTGGCGTCTGCTGGGTCCTGTCTCTGCTCTCCACCCATCACACAGAGACATGCAGAGACCATTAACAGGTCAATGTGGTGCTGCTCAGAAGCTGTGTGGGGCCCAGCCTCACTGAACTTTGGTAGATGAAGCGTGTCTGCTGAGTTATAGTCCTACTAGAGAGAGATTCATCGCTCCTGCTAGGAGATAATGCATTTCAGGGTATTTTTTGGAATGTCACACATCTCTGCTGGGAGAGTGGAGGCAGGGCATGGAGTCACTCATCCCAAGCACACTGCACTTTATGCCTCACCCTCCCCAAATAATTCTTTGGTCCATTTAACATCAAAAAAATCATGCCTGTGAACCCTTTGCAAGAAACAGCACGGGATTTGTGCCTTGTGAGGCCTCATCCTGCCCAGGAACAATTCCCTGGCTGGTAGGAAGCCCCTTGGTCAGTGCAGCTTCTCTCTCCTTCACCGCTGTGGTGTTTTAGCAGTTTGGGAGGGAAGGGGCTGTCTCCAAGCGAGCGGTGGGGCAGCACTGGCATCCCTTCTGCTCTGGCCCGGGGCAGCACGGAGCAGAGCACGGAGCACAGCCGTGCTTTGCAGTGAAGCGCCTCTCCCGTGTCCGGCACCGTCGCTTTCTGCACATTAGTGGGACGTGGTGGAAAATTTATGTACGATTTCCCTGCTTCCAGATGGAACAAAAATGCCATTCTGTCAGAGAAGTGGGCTTTGACAGAGCTGAATGGCTCAAAGAATGGTTCCTATCAAGGCTGATAATCTTCCCTGGTGATAACGCAGTGGATTATACAGCGATTGGATGTTGAGAGTAGCTAACCTTAATCTCCCTTAACTTTGGTTTTCTTCCCCATCTGATAATAATGGAGAAAGTACAACAAGTGCCCTAGAAGATTACACACATCCTGCCACACTTTGCAGATGGCTGATACAAAAATCAGAGACAATGCTAAAATAATTAAAAAGCTCACAAAAAATGAAACAGTGTACTCAGCTCCTTTTGTGAGGCTGTGGCTAAGGAAACAGCCAGCCAGCCTGAAATGGACAATATAAATGTAAGTAGATCTTATTAAGATTCTGTGTGGCTGTTAAATCATCCTCAGCCGTTGCTTCCAGCTTAGCGTCACTGCTAATGGTGAAGAGAGGAAGAGATTAGTTTAGGCTACTTTGAGACATCACAGATATACGTGGGAGGCATCCTCTGTTTCTTGAACTTGTATTTCACTGGCCTGCTATGTGACGAGCGGAATGCCAAAAATACAGAAGAGTTGGCACATAAAATCCACGTCTACTTCATCTACTCTGTCAAGGCTAAAAAAAAAAAGTCCTGAATGAGCCTTGGAGAGTCAACAAATCACTAAAATAGCAGCTAAAAGAGGAAGTTCAGCACGAGTTCAAGTCATTAAAATTCCCTTTAATGTATGCTCTTGCAGACCGGTGGGCTGAGCGTGATCCCGGGGAGTGGAGGGATGTGTGTGAACTTGTGTGCAAGAGGAAAATGGACAAGGCTGATGTTTCTGACCTTCAGCGTGGAAACCTGATCGTTCCTGTCGTTTGAGATGGCTGTGTGGGAAGAAAAGGTCAGTGGAGCAGCTCTGAGCTGGAAATGGGGAGGAATGAGCTTCTCATGGCTTTCTTGGGCAAATTCCCACCCGTGTGCAGAGTGTGGCACATTTATGTCTCAGACTTTTGCTGGTACTTGCACAAAGTCTCAAGGGGAAGGCAACTAGGTAAGGGAATGGCAGTGGTGGAGTGTAAACATAGATTCTTCATTTAGGAAACACTCTTCCCTAATGGTAATATTTGGCTAATGAGCAGACAAGTCCTTTTAACTGTGAATGTGTTCTTTTTATGTTCTTCCACACAGGCAATGTGGGGAAAAAAAGGAGACTTACACCTGGACTGTCCATGTTAACCACATTTCTCATTGCCTCCAAAGGGAGTTCTGTTCAGGAAGTGCAAAGCAGGCTTGGTAAATATATTTCCATTTATTCAGTAGTTCTGAGATTGAAAATGATAGAGATTGGGCAAAAGAAATACCAAGGGTATCTCATATCCATATGTTGCTTCATTAAACATCTGAAAACAGCAATGAAAAGCAGAGATTGCAGAATGAGATTACCAGGGAGCAGGCTGATAACATGAAAGCCTCTGTCCTCTGCTTGTACAATACACATGTGGTCAGAAAAATAAAGGCAGCAAACTATCTTAGTAGATAATAGACAAGGATTTTCATAGCTGTTATTTGGGATGCATGGAAAGTAGAAAATAGCTTTACACAAGAGAGTCACTTGTTAACTTTGGATATGTGATATGTGAATGTATAACTGAGATAAAAAAATCATCTGGTTTCATCCTTCTTGTCAGGCAATATTTGCATTCAGAAGCTCCAGATGTAACATTGAGTAGCTAAGGAATATAAGATAGAATATTGTAAAGCTAACTGACATTGTGCACAAGAAAATTAGTTTCCTTTTATTGCTGTTTTGAATGGAAAAGATTTGATCAGTCTTGGCCCTCTCAATAGGCAAAAAAAGGTGATTAGACCACAAATGCCTGTGAAGCTGCCTGAAGGCATGACAGCTGCTGGAGAAAGGGTCTCTCTTTCTTGGAAAGAGAGGTGTCAGGTGGCAGAGGTGTCTCTGCCACAGGAGAGCAATGTGTAACAGCAGCATCTCGGGACCATGCTGTAAGAACTGGGGTTTAAACCAGTTGTCCATCATCCTTGCCCATCCAGTGCTGGCATCATCCCTGGAGCAGCAGTCCCCTACCTGTGGCATGCTCGTCCCCCTGCCCCTCGCTGCAAGCTCCCGTGAGCTCTGGAGCTGCATCACCTCGGGAGCAGAGGCAGGAGCAAGAGCTGGACCTGTTGGGGAGCTGGGGTGAAAGGACCTGCCCAAGCCCTACCTGTGAGTGGGTGACTTGTCCTTCAGCTCAGCTCAGCCTCCCAGACCCAGCACTGCCCTGATTGTTCCTAAACCAGTTCTGCTGTGGTGGAGATTCTCCAAAATACTTTTCCAACAAGGGAAAATTTGTAATGTAAATTCCTGCTTGAGTATCAGGGTTGTTTTTTTTTTTGTT
>WAAG01034165.1:0-61299 GCA_013390105.1 Tichodroma muraria
CTGAAAAAGAAGAGACAAGAAGCACTTGGTTAGCACAAAGTGTGGGAAAAAAATTCCACTTAGAACAAGGGAGGTTTGACGTGTTCAGGGAATTACTCACCATGTGATTGCAGCCTCCATTCTTTTCAATACAGATATTGCACTTGGGACACTGAGGAAACAGACACAATTGTTAGATCCAACTCTAGAAGCCTTCTGAAGAATGACAGCACTTGTGTGATTATTCCTCTCTGCCTTTTTTCTTAAAAATATGCATTCATGTATGAGAAATATCCTCATATGAGAATATTAGCATTTATACCCTGCTTCCCACCAGTTCCTGACAGCTCCATTTATAAGACAGCAGAAAGGCAAAGTCAGGAAGTCACACTGCAGCATTGGACTGTCTGCTCAAGAAAAGAAATTTAGTGTTGTTACTCCTTGTAAAATGGAAGGTCTTGCTGAGTTACCACTCTGCAGTTACTCAGGCACAGGGACACAAGTAGTTCATGTATGACAGTGTATCACAGCTACTTCGACTACAGATAATTGTCACTATATTCTGCCTTCAGCAGCCACTAAGAAATGACATCTCAGCTATCTATAGAGAATCTGCCTAACCACAGGAGAGATGCACAGCCCCCTCACTACACAGATGCCCTGGAGTGTCCAGATACATTTTTTAGGCTACATAGGTAAAAAGGAGGAAGTGAGTTTTGCTACTTTGTATAAATTTTTATGTCAGGCAAAATGCATGCCAGGGCAGTGCTCAATAAAATAGAATCTTATTTTTACAAACAAGCATAGAAGAAACAATACCCTCACAATGCTGACACCTTCTCCAGAGAAGGAAGGGAACTTGAAATCTCTGGTCCATTTGAGTACCCCCTTTCCTAACATAACTGAAGCTTGCAGCTAATCACCACTGTCACAATTGACACTGACCATGGTAGCACAAGTGTAGTCAAGAACTGTTTTGAAGTCAGGCCACAAAATGCCCAAAAGATGTTGAAAGTTCCAATCTCAGACTGCTCATTTAGAGGATAAAGATAGTATATTTATACAACAATTCTACAGGTAGGCTAGCATGCACAATATGTAATGCTATTTCTTTGTCTTGGGTGAAAATCTACTAGAAGTACTCCAGTGTCATGTCTAATTTACACACTTCAACTACCCCATTTTGCAGTCCTTGCAAAATCAAGACTTTTTCCCTCGCCCTCCAGTTCACAGTACTGCACAAAGTTTTTCAGGCTTTTACACCACTGGTGCCTTATTTGGTACTGACTTTGCACTTATGACACCCTCTCTTTCAATTTTAAATACATCTCCACTGATTGTTTCAAAGTAGCCACAATTCTTTTGCCTGTGGGAGGAGAGTGCAGCTGGCAATCAAAGACATTCACACCAGGTCTGGAATAAGGACCACCAGGTCCCTACCGCAGGAGGGCAGCTGAGCTTCCCACACAAAGCATTCCCAAGGCATTCAGTTGAGTTATACCACTGCCATAGGGACATAATTAGTTCACATATGACAATAGCTTCTGACAGAAGCTTCTTGACAGTCCCTAGGGAGCTGTGAGAATTTGCAGTCTGCGAAAAAGAAGAACACAATACTATGTGTGTATAGAATTACATCCTGCTTTCCAGGCAGGGCTGAAAGACAAGAAATAACATGCAGGTGCCTGTCCTTACATCTTTAGTGTGAGCACTGATGTAGTTGGCTGTTTCAGAGTCATCTGCACACTTGGTGAGCCATTTCCGAATGGTAGCACAGTCTGTGGGTGCGTGGTACATCTGCCGACACTTAAAGCTTAATAGGGGGAGAAAAAAAGAAAAAGACACATCAGTTTCTACGGAAATGACTCAAGGATTGAGGTTTTCCTGACCAAAATCTGGGGGGCCCAGTAAGGGATGGAAATGCTCTTGTGTATTAGTAGAGTGTGAAGACCAAGACTGAACTCCAATTCCCCCTTCTTCTTGTGTAAAAGCCAGAGTCAGGATGAAAGTGAACCCAGGCCTGACAAATCACGTGCCTGAGGGCTGACATGTCCATTCCTAGAGCCTACCTATGTCTCCTCTAACATGACTGCAGAGCTCTGGGGTGGACCAGTCACTTACAAGTAGCCTGACTCCAGTGGCAGATATCAGGCACCTGTATTAGCACAACTTGACAACACCAGGTGAGTAAGGGCCATTTGCATGGAGATACCAGAAAGCTGGTCTCTAAACTGTAGTCAAGTGTTTTTAATTAACTTAAAAACTCAATACCAGCAGATAGAAAGGAGGACTCCATGTTTACTACCAGAATCTGTATCAATCACTGTGTCTGTAGGAAAATTTTTAACCTAGCCAAAATGTGGGAATGGTAGATTTGTAACCCCTTGGTTACTAGCTCTGTGTTCCTCGGTTGTCAGAACACCCAAGTTCCCATGAGTTTAGGAAGCAAGGGGATGTCTGACCACCTGCAGAAGTCAGATCACAAGTGTCCAATTACTCAGGCTGACTCAAGTTACAAACAACTCTAGCAAAGCATTTCAGATACTTCTACACACCAAAACTGTTGGCAAGCAAAAAGAATTGGCTCTGAGGACAGCACACACTTTCCCTGTGATCTGTAACCTTCTGTGTTTCTTACCAGAAGACCTCATTGCAACGATTGCACTGCACTCGCCGGGCTTTTGGCTCTTGTACCTGTATGACCATAGGGCAATCTGCACCAGGACACAGCTGCAGCTGGTAATGGCTCTGTGGATACAACAAGGGAGTAAGATCAGCAGTGGGTGCAGGAGACCATTACCTGTTCAACTTTAACCATTCCTATCCCCAAAAACATACAAGGCAGTTATTTCATATTAGAAAAGAGTGTCACCAGGTCTTGCTATCAGAGCAGATCCTGCATTTCTTAATATGGGAGAGGTTTGTTAGTTAATTACAGCCTCTCTAGAACAGAAGGACAACTGGACAATTCAACAGAACAAATTGGACAGTTACAGACTAAATCAGCAACAGACAACAAACAAACAGACAACAAACAAAACCCCACAAAGACATTAAACAAACTATTTTACTCCATTTGAGCTCTTTCCCCATCTTCTCCTTATCTCCTAGAAGCTATTCAGCTGCTCTCCTGTGGTGGCCATTTCTTCCCAAAGGGTTTCTTATTGAGAAGAGGTGACACCATGCTTTCATACTGCTTTGCTGCTTTTCCCTGTCTGTTCCCAGTTATTAGAATACTCCTGCATATTTAACCTTAACAATCGCTGCTTTAATTTCAAGAAAGCTCACAGAAAATGTAATTGAGCAAGCCAATTCAGCTGGGCTGCCCTCAGTTGAGGGATCTATTTTTCTGAACCTAAAAATATTTATGTAAGAACAAGGACTGGAATAATCAGATTGAAGTTTTGAAATTCTCAGCTGTAACACTCTGAGAATTCTGAAGCACCAGCCAAGAAGTTAGTGGATGACCTTACAGCAGAATTTACTTTGCCAACCTGCTAGAGCATTTTGTCAGTGAGGCTGCCCTACAGAAGCAGCCACGTCATGCCTATTGAGGACAATTTTGCTGCAGTTACTGCAATTCTAATCAAAAATGCAAGACACTTCAAACAAAATTTCTGCAAGTCATTGGTGACTTGACCCAGGGTATTTTAAAACTGAAAAAATCTACTACCTCCACATAGTCCCTGAAGAGGTAGCGCCTGTATTTGTCTTTCAGCTCTTCACTAGGCAGCAATGGAAACACAAAGTCTTCTGGTGTCCGGAGTAGACAGTCCTGAGCCATGCAGGACACTCCTGAGAAGAGAAAGCAACATCTTAAGAACAGTGCAGCTTATACTAAGGGGTGAATGCACAGAGAGTATTCAACACAGTTTCCTCAGTGACATCTGTTGTTGTGGCAAGAGGGATACAACTGTGAAACAAATCAGGGCTGCTGAAAAGCTGAAGCCCAACTGTCTTCAACAAAAGATGACAGGGCACACGTGTATCCAGGACCAGTGAGTGCTTCAACTAGTATTCACAAGGTCAGATGCTTAAATTAGAAAAGTACATGTTACTGACATGCCAACATGAAAGACAGGCTTGGAAAAGCCCAAAGCAACTCTGGCAACTACTGGCTTCTCCCCAGCACAAAGGGAACAGATGTTTGCATCCACAAGCACTCCAGGGGCATTGCAACAATACATCATCACAGATGCAAATTCTATTCAACAGATTTGCAGTTTCTAACTTGTTACAGTCATGCTCTTGACTCATCAGAATGGCCAGTGGGGCAAATACAGACCCAGCACCGCAACTTGAACTCACCGACTCCAACACCATCCTTGACGAGCACTGTACAGTGCTGCTCCCAGCAGCTGCGACAGAACTGGTGCTGACAAGCCAGGGAGAGCAAGTTCTCCTTCCGGACAAACTGCATGCACACTGCACAGTGGTGGGAGGAATGTACCATTGCCTGGGAGAGAGACAAATCAGCTGTACAAGTGAAAGCATCCCAGACCTTCCAGAGCATTTTCAGCTCATCCACAGACACCTGCATCACCCTCACTGTGACAATGGTCTCCATGGAGGTCCAGGCCAGAACAGGTTCATAGGCAGCTGCTGTGCTAAGGTGCTGCACTGCCCCCCAAACAATCAGTCCTTCTCAAGAATCTCTAATCTCACAGAGCACAACAAGTTGACGGTTGCTGAAGAGTTTCTGCCTCTCCTCTAGTGCTGCCCAGAACTCACCTTTACTTTTCTGGTTCTTACTCTCACCTTGTTCGAAATACATCATTGTGTTAGTCCTTCCCTGGACTTACCAATATTTTTTGTTAGCTGGGCCAGACTATCTCCACAGGCTCTGGAGAGCAGCTGTCACTGCAAACAGACTTAGCAATGCCCTTTTACCAGACAGTAATTTTGGGTAATGGAAGACGCAATTTGTGTGTTTATATGGAAAGGAAAGGGAATTCACAGACTATCACCTCCCATCTCTTATCTCCTGCCTAGACAACATTTGGCAAAACAGGCATCATCTCTTCAGCTGAAAAGGATTAAGAGGGTTTGTTTCAAATCAGGCATAACTGCTACTGCTTCACCAAACCACTGAAAGTAGTCCGTTTTCCCTCTATGTAATGCAGAGCTGATGCCTAGACAACAAGTCCAGCCTTCAACACATCTCCACTCACCCCTGGGACCTGCAGAACTAGGTCTAGGCCAGCATCATCAAAACAAAGCTCTACAAAGCTGTCAGCTGCAGCTTATGTTCCAGTTTTTCCTTTCACAGAGAGGTCATATAATCACTTTGCATCCACTTTGCTACTCGGGGAAAGCTGGTGTGAGCCTGCCATCAGTTTCCACGCCGATCCCTGCATGCCAGAGACACGGAGCAGCAGCACCATGACACACAGCCACATGACTGACAGATCTTGATTTATGGCATGGCCACATGAAAGAGGAAGTAATGCAAGCTTGTTCAAAGTGGCCTCACTTACAGACCAGAACAAGATTCACTGAGTCTGTAATTGCACTGATTGTCTGGATCAGGTGCTCAGCCTGAGAGCACACGTGCTACCTCAAACCCTCGCAAGCTGCTTTTCTCAGCTCACCATTACAGCTTCTCCCTATGGGGTCAGTCCCTCTACAGACACTCACTACGAGCATCTGTCCTCAAAATTATTCTGCATTACAAGCTGAAGCATAGAGTACCTTGCTCTAGCACACACAGACTGTAATGAATTGCCTAGCAAATCAAGTTTAAATTAACCTTTTAACCATAATATCTTTCTTCCTAAAATAAAATCACCCTTTGGAGGAGACCGGATAAATTATTAATGGCTCAAAACAACTGAAGTGTTTGTTTGGGTGGGGGTAGGACAAGTTCTGCAAAGGTGGGGTGGTCACTGCTCCACATCCTACCCACTGGAGCCTGGAGCCTCTGGTCCAGGCCCAAAGTAGACCAAGCCACTGGAACGCTGAAAGCCCCACCTGTGGGGAGGGACCAGAACAGATAAAAGGCCATAATGAGAGTGCGCAGCCATGATGAGTCCCACTGCTTTGGACCTTACAGCAGCTAAGATTGACTGGATCCAAGGTGGTAACCATTACCTCTCTCTCTCTCTCCTTCTCTTTTTTCTCTCTTTCTTCTCCTAACTTCTTTTTCTTGAAATCTGGATGGATTAGAGTTTGCTAAGTCAGCGCCTTGCCCTACTTTAATTGCATCTTGCTTTAATATTTGCCAAGTCCTTTATGGTCCAAAGTTTGTAAATAAAAGTTTGCTATTCAACCTCCTGAGAAGTTTGTTGTTTTCTCCTGCACTCTGCCCAGGGGTATCAAAGTACCTAAGCCCCTTTCAAACACTCATCGAGAGAACTCAGGGTGTGACAATTTTTCAGGTGCAGTGAGCAGGGTGTCCTTGAGGGTGGTGAGGAGCTACTTTCTACTGAGATAACACACAGAGTGCTGGACAAAGGAGAATTGTTATTCAGTTGAAGCCGAATTTTCCAGCAGAGAGATCGTGGTAACCTGGGAAAAGCACAATCTCAACTGCTACCTTCAGCTAGACTTGCTAAAGGATTATAAAGCTTGTCCAGCTTTGAATGGACAGAGCTGGGCTAAGGAAAATTGGCATTCTCTGGCTGGTCTTGTGGAAAAAAATACAGTATTTAGCAAAAAAGAAGAAAAAAACCTGGTAAGGGCAAATCCATAGCTTGCACACTTTTGGGAGCTGCTTTAATAGCTGCTTAAAGAGATAAGGACAGAGCTAAGCAATGAGATAAGGTGGTGAATGGGTCTTTGATTGAATTGACTAAAATACTGCAGGTGACCTTGGAGGCAGAACACAGCGCCCAGCAGAAAACACTTAATGAGTTAAATGCAGAGAAGAGACTAACAGAAAACTTGTATATTTGACTAAATGAATCCCTTGTAAGAGAAAGAGAATTACATTTGCAGATTGCCTGCTTGAACCGGGAGGATTTGGAGAATAAGGTGGGGCTTTCCAGACTCACTAAAGAGGTGGACCTTACTGATGATGACATCACCTGCCTTTATCCCTGGGAGGAGCTTGATAAAGCAAAGCCAGACCCCCAGCCTCTCCCTAAACTTTGACCACTTATAAAGACTGATGCTGTTTATGAGAGGGAGTGTGAGGAGGCAGCACCCACTGCAACAACTAAACAAATGCCCTATTCTGCAACTGAGCTGGCTCAGCTGCAAGGAGAATACAGTAGGCATGCAAAGGAAACTGAAACAATATGTGTGGAGGATTTCACTGATGGGGAGAGACAGCATAAAGCTGTTGGGGGGCGAAACACAAGGACCCTGGGGTCCCAGAGCATCCTTCACAATGCATAATGGCAGAGAGCCCTGGTCTCTGACCCAAAGGACAGCCTACTGGGCAGGAGGTTTAGAGCCCTTGTAGAGGGGAGAAGCCATCTCTATCCCCACTCCAGCATTGGGTAACCTCACCTAGAGCGTGCAATAGGCTGCTGACCTCCAATTGATACACGAGAGGGATCTTGCAACCTCTCAGTCTTCTCCCATGCTGTTGTTTGCTGAGCCAGAGAGAATAAACCCCTCGATTAAAGGACTACCTGACTCACTGAAGCTTTAGGCAACTTAATTGCTTAGAGCCTAGAGCTGCTTGTGGGGGTGGACTCCAGGCAGGACCCAGTCTTACACGGGGGCAGCTGGTAACCTATGGCACACAGGTAGGATGTGTTGCAAATGAAGAATCAGACTGCTGTACAAAGGGCAAAGCTCAGGGATCCCACGGGTAGCCACAGATGCCCATGGCAGAGAACACAAAATTAACACCAGATGGACAGTTCTTTCTTTTTAAAACCAGTCCAAGCAGGACTGGGTTTTCTTTTCTCTTTCCTCTTACAGGTATTTCATGAGAAGATGACCAGCTGTGAGAAGATGAAGTGGCAACAGGACTCAAGAGTTACACTGTTCTTCACTGCATCGATTATTTGCATGCATTTTGTCTCAATACTTTTGTCATGTTTATATTTGTAACGTTTTTTCTCAGCTTTGCACTACGTATAGAAGTTTGCCTCAAGCATTGTCTTGGGTTGCCACATTGGGCAAAAAAGATTCCTATACCACTTCCTACCTCCTCAGAGCAAAATATAAAGTTACTGTAAATGAAAGTTGGAAAAGTGTTCGGTCCAAACCCAGGACGCTGACTGAAATGATGTGCCAATTGTCCTCACCTTGCCTGCCAAGGAGGTTGGAATGGCCCATTGCAGGGGGAATACTCAAGTGACAGCTGATACAAGACTTGGATAAATCTTGAAATACATGGACTAATTTGCAGGTATGTCAAATTAGAAAGATTTTTTTTTTCCTGGACTTTAGGCAGATAATTTGGGCCCATGTAGCTTGCACTTCTGTCAGCTTAGCTTTTTCACTGCTAGTTACAAGAGAGCTCAGATGCCAAATCAAACTTTTAAGATCCCCTCTCCCCCACAACCCAGAGAGTTTCCCAGCTCTACATTCCCAGATGTAGCATTTTATCACTCAAAATCTGACACATGGCAATGAGTTCCTACGGTAATTCTGCATTGTACCAAGACACCCACCGTGAATGAAATCTATAAACATGCAACAGGAAGTTTCTATTTAAAGGGGGGGTGGTGGTGGGGAAAGTATCTGAAGATCTGTGTAGCCTTGGTTACAAAAAGCAAGTTGTTGGTTCAAATATCAGCACTGACTGACTCAGAAGCAACACAACTCACTGGGAGATTGAGCTTAAGCATCCCTGAACTGATCAGTGCAAAGAGATAAAAAAGATAAAAAAGGTAAAAGAAAAGATTAAAAAAAAATTAAAAATCTATTCCAGACACAAACAAGCTCCGTTCACTCTGTGCAGACAGAATTTTCTTTCAGTGTCTTTCTACACGGAACAGAATCGGAAGAGGCAGCCAAGCCCATGCACTCTACTCCTTCCATTGTCTGCCATCTCTCGTGCCAATAAATGATCCTAATTTTCTTGAAGAAAGTAATTCCTGAACGCTGCCTGCAAGCCAACAGCAAAGCTGCTACTTAAATATTAGAGACCTCTTGAATGCATTCTCATCTCAGAAGTAAACCCAGCAATGAATCACGGTGTCAGGCCAGAGTTTGCAAAGGGTTAACATTGGACAGAGTATGCCATTAGTAATGCAATCCCCCACGAGGGGGGTCAGAGGTGTCTGCCAAAGGAACAGACGGGATAGTTTGCATACTTACATGTTTGGATGAGGTGGGCTGAACTCGAGCTTCTACTAGCAATTGGGCAGCATTAGACTTGTGTCTGAAAAGGCAATTGAAGAATGATCAAATCAAGTTCTGAATACATTTTGCATCATTAAATTGATCCTTCTCGCTTGAATAAACAGTTGTCTCTGTGCAAATAGTAGGTAGGGTAGGTTTCAACAAGGAAAGTGGAAATGTCTCCTGTGTGAAGCTCCTTCATATAAAGAACTGAGCTCCCATCAACAAAACTTTATGAGAGCTTATTCAGGATCAGAAATACTACTTCCCCTGGTAATGGATTAACATTTCCATTATACATCTTGATGAATATTTTTCTACAACTATCCCCCCTCCCCTGAAAAATTATTTTTAAGCTAAGATTTTATATCCACACTCCTAGCGTAGTCCTAAGCCACTGCCCACAATAACACACACCACTGAGACCCAGGACTGTCTCCTATTCCTCTGTAAAATTAAGCTGTCCTGGTTAAGTCTCACTTTAACTCCAGACTATTGTCTACTTAAGTAATTACTCTGTGACAGACTGTCACCCTTTAGGTACATGAAGCCGTCTATCAGCAGCCATAGAATTAAACACATTTTGCTGTTCGTGATTTCCTTTGCAGATGAATGCTTATATCTCACTGAATTTGGAAACAGTAGCATCACTGTTGTGGCCTTGCTGTAAGTCCTCCCTCCTCACCAGCACTCCTGAGTTGTACCAGTGAGCTTTCTTTTGAGAATGTCATTTTGTACCAAGAGAGAAGTTTGAAGACTAGATCAACTGGAGAACAATTTGCAAACTGATCACTTTAGAAGTAAACCTTTCCTCAAATTTCCTCTTGTTTAAGTCTCATCAGTTAACTTGCAGGATCGCCCTGAGCTGCTATGCAGGAATCTCAACTCCTTGAACCTCAGAGAAAAGCTTCCACAGGACACAGGGTAACCAAGGAGGCAACAGCATCCATATACAGGATGCATTTTCCATACATTCTCTGGATGAAGTTGCTGGCTACAGGGCCAAAAATGTCTGGGCAGAATGAGTCAAGCTGATATGCTCTCTATTTTCAGACAATGTTCAGTTCTGAGCCAGTATTTTGTGGAGGGGCTGCCAGCCAGCAGTGCCTCCCAATGCACTTCCCGCATACATTTGGGCCGAGTCCGAACCCTCTTTTTGAAATCAGTTGGAAGGCTTTGTTACAGTGACACTGACCAAACAAGGGAGCTGCAGTGCTCAGTTCTCTCACATTATCTTCTCCTGCTCTACAAATGCTGGCCAGCTCGGGAAAAAAACATCACTTAATGTCAAAAGGAACAAAACCTTCAGTGTGAATGTACTATTAAAGACTACATCAGTATAGGGTCAGCAGTCCTTTATGATTTATGGCTCCTATGCTCAAAGCAGAACATATGTTATCTTTATGTCTATTAAATAAATATAGATGCAGCATCTGTTATCTCAAAATTTAAGATAGATCTATCTAGAGGGTTCCTAGCATAACAATAATTCCTAAACTGAAGGACATTTACCACTACTACCCTCTCCCTGTTTAAGAATTTCTTACAGGCAGTGCAGCCTCAACAAATCAGTAGTTTTCCTCTGCCCCCTAAAATGGACTGTGTGTCCAGGACTTCCAGGAATGGACTTCCAGGTCCAAAGACACTTGCCAAAAAATACACCTAAGGAGCACCCTGAGCATTTCTGCAAAGCTAGGGGAGAAAGCACTAAGTACAGACAAGATAAGGCTATTTACACTTACCTTTCCAAAATCTCTGAGATTTGCCAGTGGAAACTAACTAATACTAGCTTTGCAACAGCATGTGATACCTAGGTGGAAAATAAAAGGGGAAAAAAAAGGTCAAACTTAGCACATTTTTGCCACACCTCTGCTTAAGAGTACGAATTTCATATAAAAATTGTACAAACCCAGTACAATATCACAGTGATAATCAATTCACATTAATGATGCTCACAGCCAGTACATCTGCAATACAAAAGCTGGAATGAAGTATGGGGGTACCAGAAACTAACTCACGTACTTTGTTACAGTAGCACAGAGAGGAAGGAATCAAGAATGCACTGGATTAGCTTAACTGCTCATGGAAGCCCCACATGCAGTCCTGACTGTGATCACCACTCCGGAGGGCCAGACTAGACTTTGATCAGGGTCCTCACCAAAAATGCAAAGTAGGAACCCCAGGGCAGACAGACACCACTTACTGAGGTGGAGAAGAAGCAACAGGCTGCAAATGCAGGCAGACTGAAAATTCAGAACATTTTGCCAACCCTTCACTGCAGAGAAGAAAGTTACACGCTGGAGTGGAGAGGAAGATAGAAAACTGCTGTGACAGGGCCTGTTCCCATGCAGAGCTGCTTGCATTACGTGGACTCTTGGCAAACACTAGCACAATCCGTGCTAGCCTGAGCACCATCAGAGTACTGCAACATGACATTTAAAGTCATGCTACAAGGGTACAAGCAAACAAGTTCTCCTTCATTTTACATACTAGTTCATTTCAGAAGAAAACAGACTTCTCTGCTTTCACAGAAAGACTCCTACCCACCAAGACAACAGACATCTACTGAGCTGATAGACCTTCACCCTGCTTCTCAACCCCCAGAGGTCCTAGAGTTCAAACAAAGCAGGTGTCCTCCAAACAGACCTTTTCCAGGGGAATTCAGAGGGCTAACAACACCCGTCTCCTCACTGCT
Source organism: Tichodroma muraria (assembly GCA_013390105.1). NCBI lineage: Eukaryota > Metazoa > Chordata > Aves > Passeriformes > Sittidae > Tichodroma > Tichodroma muraria. The sequence continues at coordinate 11,918 of WAAG01034165.1, forward strand.
GTTTGTGCTAGGAAGCACCTGGGCAAGTTTGGTGTCTGCACATTCTGCACTCAAACATCTGACAGTAAAGGGCTCTGCCTCCTGCACTCCAAGATGAGCTACCACCAAGGCTTCTCTCTACTTTGCTCACAGAAAACAACTCCTTCTGTTCTAGCTGCAGGAAGAGTTGCTTTTTTTTTCTCCTAGAGAAGCTGTCAGCCCCAATCATCGGCTGAAATGCCATAGGTCTTCTTGAATCCTGCTACAGGTGAATCACAGGAAGTGATGTAGTACAGATAGCACACCAACACAATCCTGGAAGGAAAAACAAGCAATGGTCGGTCACTCTTACAAAAACAGTCAGGCTCTGCACACCTAGAAGCAGCATATTCATTACTTTTTTAAGTCAAGCCTGCTGAAGAGGTGCAGTTTCACAACACAACTGTCCTATTGCTGCCACATGATACTGCTCTGGTCCTGCACTGGCATTTTTCAGTGCTGGACGGTTCAGTCAGCGAATTAAACCAGGGCAACACCAACACACAAAGCAGATGTGATGTTTAATTGATTCTTATCCATCTCTACATTCTGATGTGCTCACTTTGCCAGCCACTAAGAAACCCCACTAACAAAAGAGCAATTTTCAATGCAAAAATAACCATTTCTCTAGGAGAACCAAAACGTTAGCTCATGCTGTGCAAGACCTTGGAAGATGGCATATCACCTTCTTCCACTTTACCCCCAATGTGATGTGACCCTCTGAAAACAAAGGCTGCCAGGCAGCACTGCCCTGCCCTCCCTCCCAGCACAGAAGCCTGTGATTAGATTGGAGTGTGGCACACAGGGCTGCTGCTGCCAACACACACAGTCTGCATGGATGAAGCCACATTGTCAGCCTGGGATAGGTTGTTATCTTAAGCCCCCAGCCTGGCAGACCCAGACAGACACCTCTGACTTGTTTGTACAAGGAAAACATCTGCATTTGAGTCTGTAAAACAAACAAGCATCAGGAATGTGTCTCTACAAGACTGGCTTCCTACAAATGCAAACCACATGCTAATGAATCATTCTTCAGCAGTAATGAAACTATTTCTCAGTAGCAGTAAGGAAGAACTGACAGAAGAAAACAAACTGCTGGACTTAAATGGGAAGCTGATTTGTAACATAGGAAAATGAGTATTTTTCAGTCGGATATTCAGAGCCTGAGGTATAGCATTTGTTGCAGCAGCACGATTCCATGGAGTTACTTGTTCCCTGAGGAAGGAGTCAAGTACATTCAAGACTGAAGATGTACAGAAAGACAAATACCAGCAGACATTCTGAAATCAAACAAACTATCCTAACACAATCAATTGCTTTTGAGCCAAATTATATGTCAGACAAAATGTGGAATTAATGCTCCAGAAGGATGCCAGACTAACAGATCTAGAAGAGTAACAAAGCTTCTGTGACTATTCCCATTTAACTCCAACTACAACCACCAGCTGGATCAGCTGTGCTAATTTTAGTACTTTCATCATAAAAGCACACAAGAATACAAAGCATACAAGAATATAAAAAATATAAATTTTCAATTCATAAAGCCTGATCCATTACATTAGACCACTTTCATAAAAGCCCTGAAGCAGAAAAATTTTTGATACTACCTGATCGGAGCACATGTGATCTTGCAAAACAGAAGTCCCAGAGTCAGACAGTTGCAGCAACATATGCACAGTCTCCTTGGCAGAGAAGTACCAGTTCTTACAGATTAAAGATAAGTAACATTCAAACTGTAAGAAAGAGGGACGGGAGAGGAGCAAACAACTGATGACACTGGGGCTGTGCCTGCTAAGTGGAGTCTCACCACGTGCTATGTCCTGCTCACCAAAAGCAAGGCTGGGAATTCAGAAGACAAACGTAAATACCATCAGGGGCCAACACTACTGAGAAGATTCCAGAAAATGAGCATGAGTAGAAAAACAAATGTTTAACAAAAGCCTGCTTCTATTGATTAGCAGCACTCCCCAGCCTCTCTTCAATGGCTGTAAACTCACAATGACTGAATGATTGTACCAAGTCAGCCAGTTCTTCTACAATAACACCTCAGAACAGTTGAAGTATTTCATTGTAAGCAGGAGCAAAAACATGCTGAACACAGAAAAATACCCTTGCATTCAGAAGTTTGGTCCATGTGAACATACTTCATTATCTTGCAGTACTGAAGAAGCAACGTAAAGAAGCTGATACTGCTGGCACACTGTCCAATGAAGCATTTCCTGGACAGTCAGAAGTTTCACCCAATGAAGTATCTCAAACTTATAAAACACTTCAGAAAGACCACTGATTCAGTCCCCTATCAGTCACTGGGTGCCACAAGATCTCAGGAACAGTAATTCTTTGTCTCAGACACAAAACACATTAAAAAAAAAAAATGCCTCTGATAAATTGCTTTGTTTAAATTTTCCTATTCTCATTTCAGAATCATAAGAACCAAAAAAGGTAGTAACACAGCCCACTTGGTGTCTTGCTGGCAGCAGCTTCTTTCAGTGAAATACTTCTACAGACCCCACTGCAAAGGGGAATGCATATCCTATATGTTGCACTATTTCAGTATTTGCCTGCAACCTATCAATTATGCCAGTGCTTCTACATAGCCTGACTTCTCCAGAACTCCTCTATCTGGGATTAAATTTATTGAAGTTTAGAAGCTGAAAGCAACAGTCATGCATTTTATTTTTTCCTTCCTCATTCTCATTTCTCCACCACCAGCTTAAAATTTAATATCAAAGATCAGCTCAGTCCAAATCTGAACCGGGAAAATTTCTGATTGAAGACCAGACTTATTTCTCCATGATGTAGCAGCAAAGCTGAACAGACAGAATCCTCATCCAATATGCCATTTCCAGCTTTATTTTAAAACAGGAACTTTATTACTCCAAAGCCTCTTCCAAACCTCCACCAAATGAACTCTGACTTATGGAGGGTTGCTGATTGTCAGGAACGGGCACCAAATGCTGATCAGTGCACTGGAAAAGGGGTGCAGCACCTATGCACAAAGCAAGAGTGCCAAGAGGAAGCTGCTCTACATAAGGGAAAGACTCTACAGGAGTTGTAAAAAAAAAATCTTAAGATTTTACATATTGCTGAACTAAATTAGATTCTGAAAGGGAACAAAATAGTAATGCCACTGCATCAAACACAAATCTATCCATTTTCTGGAAGAGTGCAATATTATTTTATTATTATTATTATTATTTCCATCTCTGTTTATCTCCTAGGTTCTTTAGTCTCCAAGATAAGCAAAATTCTCATACTTCTGAAGTGTGAAAGAGAGTCTGGCACTATTTAGGACAAGGCAGTATCAAAAGAATTTGCAAAGAATCTCTGCAGGTACCTTGCTGTGTTCAGAGGGCTCTAAAACAATTGCCTCAACTTGCTTCCTTAGATAAGCCAAGGTGTTTGGAGAGATGATGTTTCATCTCCTTACAACAGAAAATCTTTTCAACCATGCCACCTTGACAATTGCTAATTCAGACAGAAATGTTTCCTAAAAGCTAAAAAAACACCATCTTTTGTAGAGCTTATATTCTACAGAAATTGCTCAAGCATATTTATACATGCATATCTCATGAGTTCATTTCACTTTTCTCAAAGGGAGGGCCTATTTTTTGGAGGTGCATTTCAATCCTCAGTTTTGCAGAGATATGGTATCAGGAATTTAAAACAACGATCAACACATGATTCTCAAAGAGATTCAATTCAGAACGAGTTGGAGATTATAGGGTCCAGTTAGAGCTGACATCCCACAGCTTTGCACCAAGCTGACAATTCCTGTTAGATCAGGATTGCACTGAAATGTCTGCCCAAGAAGAACACAAATCTGGCATAAAGAAATGTACTTTCTTTTATTTTCCCTAACCGAAGGTTTTTATACAAATAGATTTAAGCAAATAGGATTAATCTTGGGAAGCGTTTGTTTTAATCCACAAATAGTTTTTGTTAGTTCTACAGTGAAAGGATGAACTTCAAAAGATACTAGTTTGTGTGTTGCATCCAAACCTCTAATAACACACTAAAATTCTTTGCAACAAGAAAGGCACACAGAGCAAAAGCCTCTGGAATTGCTTCTGTTGGTGAGAAACCATGGCAAAATAGAGACTGAACCGAGCTGGCAATAGAGTAGCACCTTAGAAAGAAACCATAATTTGTATTGAGTAATTTCACTGAAGAAAAAAATCCCTTCAGACATGCTTCACTCTAGTATGCTGAGGTAAGGAAAGTGATCCAAAAATGGAAAAAAATTCATTTTATACTTGTTTTTCTTGTGGAAAGTAGATCTGACTCTCTCCATGCCCCACTGGAAAAATTATGTGACTGCCCTGTTTTTACTGGAGGGTTTCGCAGAAAACTGCAGAAGTATCAAGAATTAAGAAAGGGCAACCCAAAGCTTTTTTTTGGACCACACTATGTCCTTTGATCTACCTCTTGTAAGCAGACTTCCAATATGTAATCCTAGTAGAAAACTCAGGAAGTTGCAAGGGCTTGAGGTATGATTCACATCACCTGCCATAAACACCCCAAGTGTTCAAAGTCGTGTAGCAAAATCTTTCATATCTGTTACAGGTTTCTCAGCATTGGAAGATTGTTTTGAAAATTGAACTCAAATTAATTTCATCTAACAGGAAAACCAGACAATCTTACAACAAAATCATATATACTGCATTTCTTTTTTCTTGTGTTCAGTCAAATTTTTAAAAAAAGTGAGAAAAAGCCCTCCACCTTTAGCTTTTATACATAGGATTGATTACGATTTGTCTGACATTTCAGGCCCTCTCCTGATTACAGACTGCAGGCTGCAGCAGGTAAGAAATACCATTTAAGAGACTGTAGCTGCACTCTCAATACCACGGAAAGGTCTTGTCAAACAGCACTACATAAACTCTGCTTCATCACAGGGTTTTAATCTGTACCCCGTCATCCACCTTCTGGCATGCAGAGACCTGGTGTCAGTCTGCAAGATTAGAAGCATATTTAGGAGGCAGACAGCAGTTTGGGAACGACAAACTGCTGGTGTTACACCATAGTTGTGAAGCTGTCAGTGCATAACCTAGCTGGCCATATAATGCAGAAAGGGGATCTAGGGTTAAATTCTAGCTCTTTCCCCACATTTACACATTGCTTTAATCCATCCGCTCTCCTACACAAGGACACCAATAATTTCAGCTGCAGCTGCCAACAAACAGGATCAGTAGGACTCAGCTAGGAAATCTCAACATACGTATTTCTCAAGCTGTTAGGCTATTCTTCCTGAGGAAATTCAGAAATAAATATTAAAAGAACAGAAACATTTAAGCAAGCTGGTATGCCAGAAGGCATTATTACAAAACGGCTGTGAGATCCCTTCTTTGAAAGATTTAGAGCGAAAGAAATGCAGCAAGAAAGCTGTAAGACAGCACACAGATATAAGATTGACATGAGACTCCCCAGCTGTCCTCCCTGCAGTTATTCTTTCCAAAGCAACACAGAGTGAGAACACCAGTGCCCAGCACACGCTGCACTGTGATCCCTGAATGCTGTCAACACCCAGCAACACACCCCACTGCACAGCCCAAGCCCCTGCCAAGGTGCTACACAGGAAGAGTGGACAATTCCTTCTGGTTGATAGAGAGGATGATTCAGAAGGTGCACAGGGAAAAAGAGAAGGTCTGGTAATAACCTGAATCCACACAACTGTGACCAGTGGCTCAGAACACTGGGCAGCCAACCCAAACTGGGAGCACTGGTGTGTGCACACAGCCACAGTGGAGCAGGGCTTAGGTAGCTTGGCAGTGAGCAATCCCTGCACAGTCCCAAATAACAGTCCCTCATTCAACAGCCCCAGCTCTAAGGGCATTTGACTTTTGTTATACAAAGATGAAGAGGACGAACACCTGCTTTGCACAATGTTTCACAGTGCACAACACAGCCTGTTTCTGCTGCACCATCTTTAATAGGCACAGCACAGATTTGGCAAAGTGTTCAGCGGCCTCATGCTGCTCCTGTGATCATGATGTCCAGCTGTAAGCTTGCAACATGAAACAGTTACTGAGAGATTGTTTTGCCATTTTTATTGACTTGTGTCTTGCCTGTACCTCCCACCAAGATCACACTCATCAACAGCTGCGAACAGATTTTTTTGCTCGCTGCAGAGTCATACTGGCTGTAAGATACACTTAAGGTGTGAATCACAAAGAAATGTGTGGGCTATAATCACCCTCCACATTTGTGGCTCAATTTTCCAGTCAAGTTGAAGATTTCAGCAGTCCTGGGCAATAAGTAACAAAATCGCTTTCTCTCCTCAAATGACTCCAGGAAGGTGTCACAAGGTTGCAAGGTCTGGGCTCTCCAGCCAGATCTCTTATTCTGCTGACTGAAAGTCTACAAAAACTTAATACATTGTTTTGAAAAACAAAAAGACTTTTATGAGCCAAAACAAAACAAAACACACTGAAGACAGTTACACTTAAGTTAGACACACTCATGTCCTCTTGATACTACCAAAGTGCAGGCATTGTGAATGTGTAGGCAAAACCGCAACTTTTGCATCTTTTTGTTTGGGAACAAAAAGCAGGTAAAGGACAAAGGTATGTCTCAAACACTAAGGGTTACAGCCTCAGACTGGATGTCCCACATAACACTGCCTTGGTGTTAAAATACAGAACACAGGATAGATATAAACCTGCACGCCCTGACTAATCTAGGGGCTTACAGGTACTTTGAAACAGTGTGTTATCTTCGCCAAACAGCACCACAGGGGTTCTGTGAAAAAGTCAGATTTGCGTATCAGGTTCTGCCATTTATAAAGAATTATATTTAAATATATACTGTTTACTAATACTTAGCAATGTTGGTGCTTATGGACTTTTAACTTTGAACATAAATTTTTGAAACATTGTTCTTATGTACATGTATTTTAATACTTCAAGGGGCTTTAATCCCTCTCCTGCACCTGAGGTACCCGGGCACAGTGAGGTTTTAATGCTGCCATTTTACATTGCAGAAAGTTCCGTGATGTCATTATGGCATTGAAAGGATGACACTGCAGCACTGCAGGTCGGTTTAGATAAGCAGCACCCCATAGCACATTCTGGGTCATGGTTTGAACAGCAATACAGCGAGGCACACACACACACCAGGGTCCTGACATATGGCTCCTTCCAGACACTGTGATTGCAGGGAACAGGCTCCTTCAGGAAGGGTTGCTCACACGGGCTGCCAGTCCCCACGCACATGACCCTGGGTCTGCTGGAGATGGTATTTGCAAAGGAGCACTGCCAGCTCTCACCAAGCAGCTCTACAAACTAACTGCTCTGTGTCAGCGCAATTTGAGTTGTGCGGAGCAGCCTCAGAGGGCTGTGTTTTCATGAGTAAATACTAATCTGGTTCCATAAAAAGATGTAACATCAGTATGGTGAGCTAGAATATATGAAAAACTGTTTTATCTCTGAAAGATCAGTAGCGATAACATGGATTAACAGAATTATGTTCTGATATCAAATACTTTTTGCATCTACCAAGATTTACTTTTCAAGGGACAGAGCTAAAAAACCCACATCACAAGCTGTAATTTCAGGAAGCACAGAAAGAAACCTTTTTGCTCTCTGATAAATATTAGCAGATCACTCAAATTAGTGACATGAAAAGTATAAGTTCTTCAGTCTTACAATTCCTTTGGTTTTAGTGGAAAGACATCAGTACCAATTGCCTGCAGAGCAACATGAGCGTCTTCCCTTGCTAGCTTGCATATGCAGAAAGATCATAGCTTCCTCATGACTGACAATCAGCTAACACCTAAAGTCAAGGTAAAATTTTTTTCATACATTCTAATTGCAATTGTTTTATCTGGCGGTTTATAACAAAAAAGAAAAAAAGTAACACTAGAAAAATCCAGCTCATCACTGAAACAGAGAAACCACTGACAGTTATTTGAAACATTACAGATACTCTAGACATGTATGGAGACTCTCCGAAGAGCCAGGAAGCATCATTAACAAACAAAAACAATATGACATCATCATACACTTAATTGCTGTCAGTGGCAGGCTCAGCTTTGTTTGTACAACTGCTGAGTATCACACTGTTTGCATGTACTGATAAGCCACTCCAGGACCCACAATCACTCAATGACAACTGACAGAGTTATCTCAAAAGCAAAGTTACTACTATACCATTTTAATTAATTATTTTTGAAAGATACTGTATCTTATAATTATATTTATTTCTTAAAAAGAACTGTTGTGAATTCATTTGCTGGTCTGCAGGCAATACAGGCCTCTCTGCTTTTGAAAGCACAGTCCTTCACAAGTGGATGAGACTGTGGTCAAGTGACCTTTTGAGGAATCAAAATTGACCTACTTCACAGGCCTTTTGGTCAGAGAAGCACAGTTTTGGGTATTAATTCGAGATTTTCTTCTGGTATGTTGCAACAGAGATAGCCTGTTATATTTGTCAGGGTATTAATGGAACCTTCCTCAGATCTTCATATTAACAGCACTAACCAAGGAGCAAGGATTTTCTCTTCATTTCCTTGAAAAGCAATGAACTCACAGTTCTTACTGAAACCAGACTTAAGGAGAAGTTTTCAGACTAACACTTTTTAAATCTCTCCAGCTTCTGTACGGTTCTGGAATAACCGCTAATGTAGCTGCAGGCCTGTCACACAGCACAGCTGGTTTGGTCTACTGCTGCCTTGTTTGCACTAATGTTTCTATTCATATTTCCACACCAGACAAAAAGCAAGTCGGAAGAATTTGAGGCAAAAGTTTCCTATGACACTAAGAGATACAAGGACATACATTAACCTACATGCAGGGTTTTATGCTTTTATCAGACTTCAGATTTTAACTGAGTGTTGTTTCTAGTCGGGGTAAACGAAACATAAGCATTTTGTTGAAGAAAGTTTCTCCTTCAATATTGCATACAAACTTTTAAACATGTGCAGGGTGTTCACACCTGACCTGACATAAACCAGCCAGTGCAAGGTTTGCTCAGTTCAGTGCCTTCAGGAAGAATGAGAACAAGGTCAGCTATAACTCATGGGGAATGCAAACAGCCAAGAAGGTTTCCAAAGACCACCCTTTACCACAATGCTTTAAAATAAAATGGGAATTTAACAATCAGTCTGAAATAGCTGAACAAAACAGTTTGAAAAACAAATATTGAGGGTTAATGAACAGAGCAAATTAAATACTATCTATTTAAACTGTTATTAGCCATTAACAGCACAGATCACAAATATGAAGATGTAAAGCTCTGAAATTCTGTTTCTGGTCTTTAAAGTGTGTAGACAATATGTCACAAAGAAAAAAGCCACTCAATACATGTGTACGTGTCCCAGAGTTAAACCTTCAGAAAATGAATCACCTAATGAGAAGAGAGTGGCAGAACATTCCAACACAGCCTTAAGCCCATTCACTGAATTTCTTCTTTATTTGCTTTAGTGAATTGTATTAATCTATTAATTTGTGATAGTAAATAATTTAGATGCCAAGTCATCCATTGGTTTCAACATTGTACCTCCTGAAGATAATCTTTAAATTACCTTCAGCCTTTCCTGTTGGGGCAACAACTCTGCCTTAAATATGAGCTAATGCTGAAAAAGCACCACATAATCAGTATCTATCATAAAGGAGTTGAGGAGAGAAAGGAGCAAAGGAGATGAAATCAAAATTAACTAGATGCTCCAAAAGAACAATCATCACTACCCAAGGATACCCAAGACATTGTGAAAGGTAGTTTTAAAAAGAAAAAGCAATTTTTACAGCTCAAGCAAATTAATAGAAAAGAAGCTAATTCTTTAAAAGCTGTACCCCTGTTCACTCATATCCATTAAGTTCATGGAAAACAATGATGATAAATAGTTCAGCATGCTCCATTCCCTTTCTTTCTTCTCTATGCTTGCTAATTCAATACTAATTCTTCCTCTTCCACTTTGTATCAGAAAACGAACAAAATCACAAGTTTCCTTAGGGGTAGAGAGGGGAAGGAAGACAGGATTGTTGAAGAATGGTAAGCAAGTATGCCAGGAAACAAAAATCAAATGCTGCAGATACACAAGAGATATCCAATAAAAGTGCAACTGTGGGACTATTGTTGCTGGAGAAAAGAGTTAATATGCCACTTCAAGGGCTAAAGCCTGAGTGTGTGGCTTACAAGATCACATCTTTCCAAACTGCTACTCAAATTCAATTTCATCTTCTTATGCACAAACCAAAGTGTGTAGCACTTAATTTTAAAAGTAAATATGCAGGCATATTCTTGATATAAAAGAAATCTAGATTTTCTCTCCTTGGGTACTATTTGGGATGAGATTTGAGCTAGTAGGTTGGTATAGTCTGGGCAACTACAATATATGCTCAATGAGACCTTCAGAACTCCTGAAAATTTTAACACTGTAAGCCTGATTTTAAGGACTAAAAGTATTGCTTTCTGTAATTTAACTCAAGAGAACAATATGGCAGGGGTCACCTTTTAGGAGGGTGTTCCATTTGAAGGCAGACAATAAGGCACAGAAAAGCTGTTCTAAATCTTAATTGCTAAGAACCAAAAGCAACTGGCAGCTGGATCAGAAGTGCTGACCAACTATTCTCATTTGTACTTTTCTCTTGCCTCCAGTTTCTGACAATCTGTAGAGAACTGCAGGCATTCAGAGCTCAGAACGCACATTTTGAAGTAATTATAGAGACAAGTTTAAGAGCAAGAAAAAGTAAAACTTCATTTTCTGAGGTGGTAAATGCTGGGAACAAGCACAACAGATGGCAAAATCATCAAATTATGGGTGCCCTTTAAAGCCTGTTGTTTATGGTTCACAGTCCTCAGGCTTTATAGTTATACTCTTCCTACAGGGCATTGATGTGCAAATAAAGATCAAGAGATCCCTCTCATTTTTAAAGTTAGATTTGATTCAGATAGCTGAATCAAGAGCTTAGGAAACTCTGCTTTCCTCTGGCCTGCCTCCTCTTTTGACTGACACTACAGTAATCGGTTACAGAAAGAGAAAGAAAACTTCACCAAAGTCTTATTGAGCATAAGACTGCCGAGCTGACTCCATGTGACTTTTCTGTGATGAATTAAGTCACACCTGCCCCAAGAGGTGGCAAGTTCACCATACTTGAATTGCTGTCACTGCAACAGTAGGGTTAATAACTGGCATGACAGCTGATCTGTCTTTGAAAGTCCATGATTATTCTCTCAGAACCAACCAAGAAAAGTGTTTTTGTTAGAATTACAGAGTTTTAGCATGTCTTCCTATTTGTTAGTTATCTTCTCAAACACAGGTGTACCAAACTGCACCATTTATGGTTTGATTTGTGTCTTTTCTATATGCCCTCTTTGCATTGTGTTAATGCAAAGAGTTATAACTTAAGAATTTTGGTCATGAAGCTCAGCTCTGTAAAAAAAAAAAAAAAANCGGGGAGGAGGAGGAGGGAAGAAGGATGCAAAAATAACCACCCCAAAACAGCAGCAACAAAAAAGAATCAATATTCAGTAAGGAAGATTTTTCAGGCCCCAGTATGTAACAATTATAAACCTTTGAGTCAGTTTTGAACAAGGGACCTTCAACAACGCTCCTCCAACCCCCCATAACAGCAATGTTGCCACAGCTTTCATTTCAACTGCATTCTCAGTGTTGGCCTGTTCAACCACAGACTTGTCTCACACCTGTGTTAATGCAGAAACCTTTCCTCACCTTTAACGTGGCAGCCAAGCTGGCCATGTGTTCATTCAGAGTGCTCTCCGACTCCTTGTAAGTCAAGCAGGTGAACTGATATTCCTCTGGATCAAAGGCATCTGCTCCCTGCTGCTCCACGTCGTTAGCTACCCCATCATAATAATCCTCAATATCCCCAGGATCCTCATCCTCTTCCTCCTCCTCGCAATTAGGGTCATAATCCTCTTCATTGCTGTCAGAGCCCTGGCTGTTCATGTCCACGGACATCTTAATGCCCTGCCAAACTGCAGACCAGGAAAGCAAGCGCAGCTTCTCTTTTTTCCTCCAAACTTTATCGTTCTTTTGATTTCATCTGAGCTCTGTCTCCTAAGAGAGGAAAAACAATTTTTTCTGTGCCTAAGAAATTGTAAGAGGTGCCATGTCAACAACAAATAGGTGATCAAACAGCTAGGAACAGACCAACCCAATGGCCCAGTAAAGAGGATTCTGCTGTGCATGCCCCTTGTTTGGATCCATTGTGACTCTTGCACCTCCAAAGTCAAGGCTGTTCTTAAAGGACAGGTCCAAATTCCTTGGAAATTGGGTTATTACTCTGCATCCTAGTCCCCAGTGCAGACCCCGTGACTTCTGACATTTTGAAACTGGCTGCATAACCTTCAATACAGATCTTCTCAGAGATAAAACTGAATTTACGACAAAGTTTTTTATCAACAGCCTGAAATGCTGAGGAACAGCATCCTATCTATTTAATTAACAGGAAAAACACAAACCTATGACCTATATCTTACCTATAACCATAGTAGCTAGAAAGGTAACCTGTGATATCCTGTACAACCCATGATATTCTGTACAAATCTATATTGCTTCAGAACCACAGACATTAAGTGGGACTTAGGAAAATAAGACCAGCAAACAGATCTCTCACATGCACACAATTTAACAGTCTTCAATACCATCTCAAAAGAAATTGTGAAACTACTCATCTCTTTAAATTGGTTCTACTAGATGCGATGTGGCTTGGGCCTTATATCTGAAGGGGGAAATAAAATTATTATTTACTGCCTTCTCAATATATACTTATTGCCTTTTGAATGTAGAAATTTATGCTCAGGTGTTGACAGCTGTTATTGAAGAGGAATCAGAACAGCTAACTTTTTTAAGATTCTCAATTGTTTTGGAAAATTCACATATCTGATACTTATCTGAACTACAAATCTTCTGCTTGTGTAACTGAATCATATGAATTTGAGGTCTAAAAGATTCAGCAGTAAAGCATGAATCAACCTTGAATACGTTCACCTCATATTTAGTTGTAAAATTCCATTTAACCACATTATTAAGTTTAGAGAGAATATATTAAATACAGAAGAATTAAAACAATGCTGTAACCAAATTTTACATATAAAAACATACATTAAAATCAAATCTCTATTTTCCACAAGCAGCACGTATTTGGTTCCTTAAATACATTCCCATTCTGCATTACTATGTTGTCTGCCACTCAAATATATTCCCTCAGTATTGCAATCTGTAGCTGCTGGGGAAACCGTAATCAAGCTTTGATAATCCTGACTTTAGAGTACAGGAAATCTCAACCACAAATTTTCTTTATTTTTACTCAACTCTTTTTTTTTTTTTTTTCTGTTTCTAGTCACTTGACCAGACAGCAGAGAATAATCAGGAAGAGATGTGACGTACAATTAATTTGAGGGGCTACAATGATTTCAGGAGATACAAACCACCAGAGAGGCTGAAGACTAGTACCTAATTATATTACTCCCTGAATTCTGGTCTTCATTCCTTTCATTTGCCTCTTGACTCCTTAGCTATCCATGGCATACGTAGCACACAAATAATTTAGAGCACTGCTTTCCACAGGACTTCAGAGGAACAGACACACAGTCTCTCCATACTCAAAGGAGACAGATGTGAAATCTGATTTGGCAGACACAAGACAAGCCCTCGTCCCTCCCTCTACTCTGCTTAGAGTCTAGGCTTAATCTGCATTGACACTGAGCTCTTGCATAAAAGAAGTAATGGATCTTTACCTGCTAAAACTTATGTTAAAAGAATCACTTACTTGAGCCTCTAACCCCAATGTGGGCTATCGACAGCCCAGGGTGCAACAACTCTGTACAGCCACCACAAGCCTGAGCAAGTTTCACAACCCAGGGAACTTCTCAAACTCACTCAGGTCATTCCACACTCCAGAGAGAGAAAAAAACCCCATGAAAACACTGGGTCCTCTGCTATTCCAACACATGGCAAGTCACATCCAAGCAGTGAGACGTTTGTAGATATCCAGGTAGAATAATGGGCCTGCCCAGTACCTCCCAGTTACACACCAGTCACTGGGGAGGGGGTCAGAGGAGTGCAGAGATGTCTCTCTGTGCCACTAGCACAGTTTTGTGAGCAAACAGAGGAACTGTTTGCACATGCAAATGGACATATGGATTTATCGAGCAGAAAACAGTCTGCAGGACTGAGTGACTTCTGTGATTCCTATCCTAGCATTCTAGGAAAGAGCTCACATCCAGCATAACTGGACACCACACTGGCACAAGTGAAGGGAGAGGAAGGATAGGACACATGCTCTGTGGACAAAGCAAAGGAGGATACTCGGAAAACCAGGAACAAAATTCACCTCACCTATGCTCAGCCCAATGCCCAAATCACTCTCTGAATACAAAGACAAGACAGAGATACTACTTGATAACAATAATTTTTAAGACAATAAAGATGTTAAGCTCCAAAGATAGGGTCAAAAAAAGCAAGGATTATTTAGATTAAATAATGACCATAACTCCCAAGATCAAACCATACATTTTTAAACCAAACTTAGATCAGTTTCCTGCCCAAGGGAGGATGATCTCCTTCTTTACCACCTTCATTCAAGATACTCCTGTATCTTCCCTAACACTGATACAATTTAGTCGCCTCTCTTGCTCCAGTCTCTTGCAGGAACTCCTAAACATACCCACCCTGACCCTCTGCTGTCTATCAACTCCAACAGTGCCCTTCCCCTGACTACTGCTTTGCAACACAATTCTTAACAAGGTCTTTTGAAACAAAATGCCTTCCATCGTGCCATTACATTATGTGATCCCACCTCATTCCTTGTCCCACTACATAACTCTTTTCTTATTTCTTGCCTACCCTTGTGGGATTCCTCTAACAACTCTTTTGGCGGAGACTCCTCCAATTGGAGAATGCTCCTCCTCTTTTTCTGTTGATAGTTCACAACCATTTCATATGGTTTTTTCTTCTTTCACCTCTTTATTTATCTGAAATAGAGAAAGTACAACTTAAGTCTGTCTCCTGGACTCCCTATCCACATAACCTTTAGACAGGATAACACTCTCCCTTTTCCCTGAAACCATACACAACCTCAGCTCCATGCTGGCTATCAATGCTAATTAAATCTTCATCTATGTCACCCAAACCCATAATTTGTGGATCATCCACAACTAACTTCACATATACGCAGTGCACGCCTTGCCTTTCCTTCTCCACTGTTTTTTAGGTAGGAGTTTTTTCATCTGAGACTGAGAAACCAGAAGATGCCCTATCCTTTTCACCACAGGTGACTCTGCAGGGACTCCCTTGCAGCTGTATCACACTCCCCCGGGAACATACCTGCCTTTCTTCCTCTTGCCAGTCTTGGTTCACACTATCACGGCTGCCTTGTCTTTCTCAACTCATCTGATCCACTACATTCCTGCCCTTTCTAATCTAACCTATCGTCTCTTTTAACAAGTTGTTTTACGGATACCTACGTATTCCACGGCACCTCTGGGCTCGGGCAGAGCGGTACCCAGCACGTTTAAATTACCTCGGCTCCATTCTTTTGGAATGCGTGCGAGACCGGCCCCTGCGCTTGTCCCGCACAGCCAGAGCGCCGCAGACTTGCGGGAGGGCAGCGCAGGAACACCGCGGGAGCGAAGCCGTGCGGGGAAAGCCCGGGCGGCGCCGGGGCGAGGAGGGGCCCCCGCACGGCCGCCTGGAGCCCGAGATCTCGGCTTCTGCCGGGGAGGAGCGCCGAGCTCAGCACCAGGCACGGATAACCGGCCCCGCATCCCTCCCGCCGGGCTTGCCCCAGCCCCAGCACGGCCCCGCCGAGACCCCCAGCACCGCACGGCCGGGCCCCGCACTTACCGGGCGGGCAGACGGGCGGCGAGAGCGGCGCCCCGGGCTCCTCCTGCGCGCCGGAACCGCCGGGCCCGGTGCGTCACCTCCGCCGGGCGGGGCGGGGNCGCAGCGCCCCGACCCCGTCCCGGTCCCGCTTCTCACCCGCCGCCGCCGCCATGGCGAAGCAGCCGCAGCCCATCAGCCCCTTGAAGAACTTCTTTGCTGGCGGTTTCGGGGGCGTCTGCCTGGTGTTCGTGGGGCACCCGCTGGACACCATCAAGGTGAGGTGGCGCGGGGCACCCGGGGACGAGGGGGAGCGGCCGGTGCTCGGTGCAGTCCGGGGCACCGGGAGGTGGACTACAGTTCCCGGCAGGAACTGCGCGGGAGCGGCGTGGGTCCCGGTGGGCGCTATGGCAGAACTACAGCTCCCGGCAGGCACTGCGCGGAAAAGGGACTTCCGGTATGCGCCGCGGGGGGGCTGAGCCGGGGCTCTGTAGTGCTGTAGGGCGCCCCCTGGTGGCGCGGCGGCCGGGGGGGTCTCGCAGTCCCGGTTTGTAGCGAAAAATTGGGAATAGAACGTCGGTGTTCCCGGTGCTGGAAGGAGTTGGGAGCTGGGACGCGCCCACCAGCCCCGTCCCGCGGCGGGACCCCGCTCCCCTGCTCCAGGGGGAGGCCCTATTTGACCCTGTGGCGTCCAGGGAGCTGGGGTCGTCATCCGCACGTCATCCCAGCATTTAATTAGTTAAATACATTAACTACTCATTACGTTAAAATTCAGCCTCTTCTCTTCTGCAAAGGGCTAAAATAATGTCAGTGTTTCTTTCAATATCTTCAGGTCCAGTCTCAAAGCATACTCCATAGCAGCCAGAGATGTTCTGTCAATCAAAGTTTAGATTGTAATATTTAATAAAATATTGTTTTCCTCTCCCTCTTACTAGGTCAGACTGCAAACCCAGCCTAAACCACAGCCTGGCCAGGCCCCGCTCTATTCTGGGACCTTTGACTGCTTCAGAAAGACTCTTGTTGGAGAGGTACTGTGACACCTGCCAGATATATCGGTTGTTTCTGTATATTGTAGGAATGGAATCGTGTGCCCCCCAGAGACCATACAATTCCTGGTTATCAATCAGTTAAATTCCTGGTTAATCAATCAGTTAAATTGATTCTAATTAACATTTTTAAGCATATTACAAAGCTTGGGGAATACTTAGCATGCATATGCTCCAGGTACATGTATCTTTGTTTTGCTAAGAAATGGTTTTGGTTTAAAATAGTATGATATTAATGTCTGAAGTTATAGACTGGAGTGAATGTTAGCAGTTATTTTTTGGCCTTGTTGTAGTTAATGAAATTTTGCTGGTATTTAGAGGCATCTCCAGAAATTCTAAAATGGGAAATTACTTTTGTTGATACAAGTAGTACTTTTATTTTTTTCTATAAGGTGTTATGCCACCTATGAGAAGGCATTAAAGAGGATCTTTAATTTATAGATTTTTTTTCTCTTTTTCTTTTTTTGAGAGCAGAGTGTCAGTTACAGTAATTGTTCAACCATCTCTATAAGGTGAACAGTGTTTTTTACTCCTGGATCATCATGATCATGTTGTTGAGCTAGTCTATTTTGTTTTTTGAAAGGCACACAGTCTTGATTTTATGTCCTTAATTGAAAGAGAGTCCAGTTTTCTGCTTTTCAAGTTTTCTCAGCAGCTATTTACCATTTGGAAATAATAGCTGTAAAGCCCAACTGTTTATCTGCTTGCCTGAAGTCTCATTTCTAACTGCTGCATCTCGTTAGGTAACTCCCTGTTGAATGAAAGATCTGCCTCAAATCTGAAATCTACTTCCATTGTGGTATTAACAGGTTATTACATAACCAAAGAAAATCTTGTTTCCCTGGTCTCTCCCACAAAGGGCTGGAATGCTGTGCCAGCTCTGAATCCCTGGCAGTTTTTAACACCCCTGCTGCAGCACGGACGTCAGAGCTGAGCCATAATAATAGCCTTGTGATGGGGAGTTCAAAAGCAGTGCTGCTTCTCTACTCCTACTCAATACTCATCCATTTCTGTAAGGAAAACTGTTAAACCTCTCTGCCAAGGCCTTTTGCGTCCCAATGCTCATGGAGAGGTTGAGCAGCAGTGGCTGATCTCTCAGCCAGGTGCAGTTCCATGGCAGAGCCAGTTGTGCATGCAAGACTTCAGCACGTACTGGGATGCACTGGTTTATTGGGACAGGGGAAGAAAGGGCTGCAGAGACCGGCAAATATCTAATGTATGTGTCTAGCCTTTATCTAGGAAGATAACTCTCCTTTTTATTGGATAAAGTTCAATTTAAAGGCAAGAGAAATTAAATAAATACAGCTGTTGGGGTCTATATTATAACTTTTTCATATGTATAGTCTATGAAAGGAAACATCAGGAATGTGATGTTGTGTGGGGAAAAAGTTTGGATTTAGGGTAGGAAACAAAAAATAATTTGCTCTTGAACCTGTTCCAAAGTGAATTCACGTGGGGAGTGAAGGAATTCTGGCTGCTCTCCCTGGCTCTTCCTTTAGTTAAAGAGTGAATTAGTTTCAGTGTTTTCAGCTTCAGTGTCAGGATTTTACACTACTGCATTTGACAAGTTACCAATAAAACACAGGTACATTTCTGTGTGTAGCTGAGAGTGTTCTCTCTTGATATAATCTATTAAGATTAAGATCCTCTTATTCAGGTGGCTTTTGACTTCATTTCCTCATACTTGAGATGTACATGCAGGTGATGAGTATTGTTATAGAAGGGCATCAGTGGTGCCAGTGTTTCCCAGGAAGGATAACTTTCCTCTGCAGGAGTCCCTGAGCCTCAGCTAAACATGTGTAACTGCAAATGAGCAATAAACCCCTTTATTCCTCTGCTCAATTTGACTGTTAGATGGATCCTAACCTGGATTGTTGCCTTTCTTTTCTCAACAAGTTGAAATGTGTGCAAAGTTTATGCTAAACCAAGTAATTCTTGTGATAATGTTTCTTGCAGGGAGTACAAGGCTTATATAGAGGAATGGCAGCTCCTATCATCGGAGTGACACCCATGTTTGCTGTGTGCTTCTTTGGATTTGGCTTGGGAAAAAGGCTCCAGCAGAGAAAACCTGATGATGTTTTGACGTGAGTTCCTTGTTAATCAGACGGTTGGGAAAGGCAACCTGAGGCTCTTGCTGCATTGTCACGTGTTGAGTTGTGGTGTAAATTTGTGTCTTCTCCTAGGTTATAAATATAGTTCTGAAAAATAAACCACTCATGTTTTAATGCTTCTGGAAGCGTGGGACTGATAGCACAGGCTAAAAACAGACATTGTGTGGGCAGGTGCGATGCAATTCCCTTTCTACGCAAGAAGGAGCCATTAAGGAGCAATTCCGGTTTAGATGAGTACAGTGAGAGTTACATAATGATTACCTGCCAACAGTCTTTCTATTAACAGAAACTATGGGAGCAATAAATTCATGGTCAAGCAGTCTTGACAACATTCAACTGATCCTCTTTTCCCTGTTTTAGTTATGAGTCTTCTTGTGTCCCTTCATTAGGATATGAAAACAGCCATAAAAACGTTTTATTATTATTTCTGAAAAGAGGTGTTTATGAGCAGCCCTCCTCTCAGGCATGTCTGACCTTCAGAAACAGCAACAGGAAGCTGAGAAAACTTTGTGGGCTTTCTACAAGCCAACCTGTGCACGAAGAAAGCCCCCCACCCATAAAGTACTCCTTTAAAAACCCTGTAATGGGTTTGCCGAGCTGCGATTTACAGCTCTACAGGAACTGGGCTGTAGCTTAGCAACATTTTATCCCACTATTTGTGTGCTAGGTAGGAGCTCTGTCAGAAAGCAGGAGCCCATCCTGTGGAGCCAGCTGCGGTGGGGTGTTTTGGTTTCTGTTGGAGCCTTGCCTGCACAGGGCTGGTGCGAGCACACCTGGCCCTGCAACACGAGCCGCTGCCAACAAGGTGCATGTGGAGTGGTGAGGGAGGTCTGAATGGTCTGGAAGATATCATGGAAATTTGAGTAGAGAAAGGTGTAAGAATTGGAATAGAATGCCATCTCTTGGGCAAGTGGGGAGAAGCGGAAGGTGTGGAATTTGATTAAATTGGGATGTTAGGTCATCTTACTAGGGGAGGTAGCAGGAGGCTGGATGTAAAGATAGATTTGTGATGGAGAAACTCAGCTTGTTTAAGGGATTTTAGTCACGGAGACTTTGCCACGTGAAAGCAGGTGCAGAATGTTTGGGATAATGGCAGGTTGGTAGGACGGATTCGACTTTGGCAGAGACTGAAGGAGTGAGGGAGTGAGAGGTTATGGAAAGGAGGCTTCTGGCTGCACAAGCATGAATATGTGTGGAATCTGGGGTCACTGAGAAGACTATGGGAGACTGGAGGAGGAAGAGACTGTTGGGAATGAAAATGAATGGGGAATGCTATAGCAAAAAATGCAAGTAGAAGGAATATTAGCAAATAGAATGAATATGAAGAGCTGAGTTATGGTTGCTGTAGGAGCCAGTGCTTTGAGTCCTAGAGATCTTAAATGTTTAGCTCTGCATTGACAAGGCACTTCTGCACTGATAAAAGCAGTGGATGCATTTGAAGTTCCACTGCCATGTTCATGTGGAACAGCATCATCTGGTGATGCAGGGGTCTTTCAGCCCTTCGTTTCCTGTGCTGTGTTGTGTTAGGGTCTTTTCTGTTTCCTTGGGGCAGATATCCTCAGCTGTTTGCTGCTGGCATGTTGTCAGGAGTGTTCACAACAGTAATCATGGCTCCAGGAGAGAGAATCAAGTGCCTTTTACAGGTAAGGCATTGGATGGTGGTGATGGGAATTTAATTTTAGGGGTCTTGTCTTTCCATAGCAGGAATTTCTTTGGTTAGTGCATTTACTCTGTTCTGTTTTTTGACAGGACTGAGACAACTGTCATTTAATGCAGTCTAATGCATTAATGTCTGTGAAGAAGCATTAAACAAACTCACCATGACAGTATAAGTACACGCAGCATTAATTGCTCTATTCATTTTACACAGCTCAAGCCTTATGCTATGGGACACTATATGAGGCATCCATGGATGCCTCAATTCACTTCAAAGTATGAAAAAGTCAATTTTTTCTGAATGAATCTTTTCCTAAAAAAAAAAAGTGTAAACCTGCTAGGTCATGAGACTCTGGTGTAAAGAAGTTCTGTTACCTTGACAATTCTCCATGCAAAGCTAAGGAATGCATTTCAGAACTGTGTTCTGACATTTGGGTGGCTGTTAGCTCTGCACCACCTCCGGAGATTTTAAAGTATTGTTGGAAAATGTAAACCTGAACAAATGAAATGCCGTCTTTAGCAGGTGTGGGAGGCTCTGCTTGTTTCAGACTGTGTTGAACTCTGTTGATATGGTGATGGGTGGTCACATGTTAGTTCTGACGGACAGGATATTATCTGGGGAGCTTTTATACATATACAAATGGTTTGAATTTCACTGAACTATTTGAAGACCACTTTTTGTCGGTGTGGAATTACCTAAGTGACTCAAGTTGTTTCAAACTTACACTGCAGAAAAATAAAGGAGAATCTGCCCTCTGCATGGAGCAGTAACCGCAGCCTCAGTTTCAGTGTGAGAGCTGCTTGAGGAAGTGAGGCAGAGGTTCCCTAGGCAGAAGCGTGTGCTCTTTCCTCTCTGGAAACACATGTGAAGCTTTCTACCTCTTGAGGTAGAAAAGGTTAAAGCGTTCAACCGTTGGCTGAACGATTCTGCATCGACCAGAAACCTTCACTGGTTAGAAACTGTCACTTTAATCCTGCAGATCCAGGCAGCTACAGGTGAAACCAAGTACAGTGGCTCCCTGGACTGTGCCAAGCAGCTGTACCGCGAGGCTGGGATCCGGGGCGTGTACAAGGGAACGGTGCTGACCCTCATGAGAGGTAAGGGACGGGGCTGTCCCGGTCGCTGCTGGGGGGGCACTGTAGGATAAGAAGCCTGACACACTGTGGGAGATCTCACTGTCCCTTTTGCCAATTGGAGAGCCTGTGCCACCCGTTTTCTTTTTTTTTTTTCTTCTTTTTTTTTTTCCTTCAGTCTGCAGAGCTACTCCAGTGCCTCAAAGGGCCTGAGAAATAAACATGAGATTCTCAGTGACTGAGGAAGAGATTAGATGACAAGGATCAGAAGGATATAGGAAGTAATTAAGATCTGAGAAGCCAAGAGGAATGAGAGACATCAGGAGAGGAGCAGAGTGAACAAAGAGAAGAGAAAAATGCAGAAGTGGGCTTTTTTTAAAAACTATTTTCTTCTTTTTTTCTTTTTTATCTCCTTGAGAGAAGGATTGTGCCTGTCTGTGACTGTTGCTGCATAATACTGACTGCTTTAAAATATGTGGTGGCAGCAGTTATGCTTTCTACCCTTTTCAGTCTGGGTTATTTTGGACTGGGATGTCATGACCCCTCTCTCAAATACAACAACGACTAAGTAATTGTGCCATACCCAGAATCCTTTATGTATTTTAGTAATTTGCCTTTGAAAAACTGAAATTTCTGTATTTTGTTACTTTGGGAATTTGTTCTATCCTCTGCTTCTCACACTAGTGTGGCAGCCTGCAGTGTAACTCTGGCAGTGTCCCTAGATAGGGGCTGGTTCTCCAGTTTAGGTATGGGATAAGAATAGGCTGTGGGAGTAGCTTAAAAAAAAACCAAAACAAGACCCATCAACTGCAGAAAAAGTCCCCAAATAGAGTCATTAGAACTGATAGTGTGCAATCTTCATGAAGTTCCTGCGCTGCTGTGATGTGCTGTGCAGAAATCTGGACAGTTTAGAGCTGTCTCATCATTACTGTAATGTAACCAGGTTGCAGTCTGATTTGAAAGGTTGCACACAGAAAAGTTATTTTCCCAGCTCTTGCCTTTAGCACCTGCTCTCCCATGGGAAAGTTCAGACTCCTCTGTCTAAGGCAACAGAAGATTTTTTGTTGTTGTTGTTTGTAGAAGAGGTTCAGAAAAGGAATCTGTATGTACTTAGTGGTGTTGCTGGGCTGGCATGGGGCTGGTGTGCCTCTGGGCTTCCTTTGGTTTCCCACTCCTCACAGCCTTTGTTGTTTACCCACCAGACGTCCCGGCCAGTGGAATGTACTTCATGACGTACGAGTGGTTGAAGAACATTCTGACCCCTGAGGGAAAGAGGTCAGTGAAATCTCACAGTCATCACTTTCTGAACTTCTCAGACGCTGCTGATTAATCTCCCCAGTTACGAAGAGATCTAGAGCAGTATCATCAAAACAAATTTTAAAAAAAGAAGAATGGCTGCTCATCTTATGAGTTGAGCTGTTTTAGTCTGGGGTTAACTGACAGTTAAAATAATATTCTGAGTACTTAAAGTAGGTCTCTTCACTTTCAACCCTGTGTGTGCACAAAATGCTGGGGGGCTTTGTTGGATTTTTTGTGGGGGGTTGGTTGGTAGGTTTGGTTTTTGTTTTTTCCTCCAGAGCATGTGTGTGTGTGCTGCTGAATAAAAAGATTTGACTCTTTAGGGTGGAGTTGGTCCATCTTGGAAAGGTTGCTCAGATACTGCACTCTGTTTGCAGCATTGTGCTGCCATCTGGATGCCAGCCAGGCTGTCTTTTTGATTGTCACCTTAGTTAAAACAATGAGTTGGTTTTTTTTTTCTTTTTTAAATCCTTTTTTCACTTTTTCCTCCCACCCCACTCTGATCCTGCGACAGTGTGAGTGATCTCAGTGTGCCTAGGATCCTCTTTGCTGGGGGCCTGGCTGGGATCTTCAACTGGGCAGTTGCCATTCCACCAGATGTGCTGAAGTCGCGTTTCCAGACTGGTGAGTTGCATTCCAGTGTGTCACAGCCACACTCAGTGTGGTGCTCCTGGGAATGGTCTGGGCAGTGATGGAAGATGCCTTCTGGGAGGCAGCATGTCTTGAGTGCTGCTTGAGACAAGTGCATGAAAAACCCAAGGGTGTTCTAGCATTCTAGTTGGTTTCGTCACAAATTTTTGGCATTGCGGGCTGCACTGCTCTGTTTCTGCCTCCTTGATAATATAATGATCCTGATTTGAGGTACCTAATTTGAAACTTAAGCATAGAACTCCTAATAATAGAATTGTCATACCTGTTTTATTACAAATGTAATTCTTTGAGAGGTTTTATTATTTTGCTTCAGATGTAATTGTATAAATTGTAGCCTGTACTATCTACAGTACGTAGTAACAGGGCATGACTTGCTGAGAGCATTGCTTTTGGACTGGCTCTTTAATGCTCTGCTCTTTAATGTCTGTGGCCTAATTACAGTTAGGATGGCCTCAGGCCTTGTGCTTCAGCAGAGTTTGACAGGTTTTTTGTTGATTTCTCTGCCAGTCCCGTCAATGAATATTTTAGTTAAGGCTCCCCATGGTCTCTGTGGACTCAACTCTCCACTGGACAGTGACCATTTTTCTTGAGTCACAAATCATGATAATAAATGCAGGAAAGCTCATTTCTTTTCCTCTGAGCAGTGGCTGCTGTGGTTGTTTGTACCATACCAAGGGCTGAGAGGGAAACACATCACAGCTTTGATCCTGTTCCACTGAGCCAGTCCCCAGTGCTGCTGTGTGGATGACGTGGGTTCATGGTGGTTCTGTTTAACTGGGCTGATCTGTGGATTACCTCTTCAGAGGCCTGGCAGAAGCAGTATTTCCCAGGGCAGTGCCAGGAGAAGGAAGAAATAGTTTTTTGAGTACAGTAGCTTTTAAAAAATACCTCAGCATTTTCATATGACATCAGCATTAGAACATCCTGTGCTTTTAATTTGAAGTCTGTTGCTATTCTTGGCTGGGACATGTGATAAGATATTTTCTTATTAACCAGCTTCATCAGTTTTTATATCTGATGTTCCTATCACCTAGATGTAGCTCTTGGGAGAGCTGTGATCAGCAGTGGAAGTAACAGCTCAGAGTTCCAGCCCTGACAAAAGTTATTCTCTTTTCTTCCCTGCCTGCAATGACTTGATGATGTAAATTCTTTGGTCATGGTGACCTAACTTCCGTTCACTGAGCCTTTACTGAGCTGTCTTCTTTGTTTGCTATAGCAGTGTGAACCTGTTGAAAATCCTGGGCTGTTACATGTGGCACATCCTTCAGCCCTTGTCACTGTCACACATCTGGGCTAATGTGTTGTGCATTCCTTTCAGCTCCTGCAGGAAAATACCCAAATGGCTTTAGAGATGTGCTGAGGGAACTCATCAGAGAGGAAGGAGTTGCATCTCTGTACAAGGGGTTCACAGCTGTGATGATCAGGGCCTTTCCTGCTAACGCGGTGAGTACGTTGTGATTCCGGATGGGGTTTGGGGACATGGCCACTCACAGTGAGTGTTTGCAGTCTGGAGTGGACACAACTGCCTGTTTAGTCTTGTACCATTTCAGTGAGGTTCTTGTCATTTCGGGTACTTTTGACTGTTGGTGTACAGATTCTAAAACTATACTTTAATCTAGGAGCAACAAGTAAATCTTTCTTCAAAGCTTTGCATGAAAGCTTTTTGTTGACTTTCTCTGATAGTTTTTATCTACTGGTTGTACATCCAACTGTAGAGGATGGAGTAAGTTTGGACTCACTTCCCCTTCCGTAAATAGCGAGCCTAACAGAGCCAAACTTCAGCCTTTGTGTGGAGGGATACAGTAGAATTCTTGCCTCAGGTTCAAGACTTTTTTGTCCTCTTCCTCGTTCCATATAAACCATGTTAGATGTTCTTACTGCAGCATTTCAAAAGCCTTGTTTGAAACAGATTTTTAGAATCCTTATTTGTTCTGTGTTTTCTTTTCCAGGCATGTTTTCTTGGTTTTGAAGTCGCTATGAAGTTTCTTAACTGGGTTGCACCTGGTCTGTGAAGACTAGGAAGTCTGGAAACAAGAGAGGAGAAGGAAGAGAGTGCAAGTCTGCCTCAAAGGAATAAATGAATGATCATTTAATGTTTCAGGAATGATTGTTTGCCTAATACCTTTTTGCCTTTCTTACATTCTTTAGGTGGTGCTATGTGCCAGTCAGAAATGCAAACTGTAGCTCTGGCACAGAGTTGGTGAGGAGTTAGGGGTGACAAATCTTCTGAGCCAACCACAGCAGTGACACTGCTAACATACAGCTGTCACTATCACGCGTGCTACCTTAAGTACTTCCCCATGGAAGAAGGAGACACATCTTAAAATGTAATTCTTTATTTACTGAAGAAACATGTAGCTATTAATGCTGAAAAACTTCCTTAAAATAATTTTTTGGCAGCATGTACTTAACTCTCAGGGCATAAGTCAGCAGCTGCACGTGGTCGTGTCTGCAGGCAATGTCTGACAATGTTCTCATCTCCTGTAGTTTTTCAGTTGTGGCTGTTTCTGTGTTAACACTGGTTTTAATCTCCTGTGCATGTACAGCAGCAAACACAGCTCAGCAGGGGAGGCCAGAGCTACATCTCAGTGGGTTGAGGGGTGTTGCAGGTACCATATCAGGTCTTGCACGCTGATCTTTTCTGTGGAACTAGGACATAAAATGCATTATGTTTAACATTTGTACTAAGCTTTACTGAGGGGGCCAGTGGGGAAATGTGTTTCATTAACCTGAACTTTTCTCTCAAATCCTTTCTGTCCCACTGAAGAGAGCCCAAATGTGATTTCAGAAGTACAGCACAGCTCAGAGCAATCTGTGATATATTTGATTCATCAAATACTGTGTCCTGAGATTCAATCCCTGACATCGATGTGAGAAAATTTAACAGCACTTCCAAGAACTGAATTTCTATGACACGAGGGAGGCACATGAAGGGGACACTGGCTCTACAGTCTTTACTGTCTAACTTTATTCTTTCTCCTTGGTTTTCTTTTACTATTATTAAACATAATCACATTTTCATTTGAGAAGTGACTAATACTGAGAAGCAAATAGCAAATTTTAATTTCTTTTGGTTGTGATGCAGTGTTACTGGAACTCAATAAAAGTAGGTGCTGCTTGGCTAGAATGCGTGCCTTGGTTCATTTACTTTTTGCATGGTCATGCATGCTTAGATCTGCAAAAGTTTTCCAGTTCTTAATTCTGATATTGATTGGGAAGTAAGCTGTGCTGTGCTTTCATTGATTGCTAGCCCCTTGCCTTTTAGCTTTTCAATTTCTGACATGAGCTGTGGAAAGGAATATTCTGCACTTGGCATGTTTGTCATACAAGTCCTTTTAGGTGCTGCATTGTGGGTGCAAATTTTTAACTATAAAGCAACACACTAACACATCTTGGAACAAATAACACATACTTTGTGAAAAGTACTTGGTGTGGTCTGTTGATCTGTAACATGAGGACACAGCCTTCTCCAACTTCCTACTCTGTGCTGCTGAGAAGCCTTGAATTCTGCTTTCCTTTTTTTTTTTTTTGGGAAGACCAGAAGGGAACCTGCCTTCCTCAGAGTCCACTTCTTGTGTTTTACAGGGCAGGAGGGGTGGCCCCTGGTTGGGAAAATCTCAGTCACATGGAGCCGCTTCCGCGTTCTCGCTGCCACCGTACCCACCAAGGGCCTTCCCTGTTCCTCAGTGCTCAGGAGTGGCTGCTGTTCCTCCTCTGATGAATGCAGTATTTACAGTGTGAACACTGAGTTAGTACTGGTTTGGGGAAGTGATTACAGGATACTAACCTCTCAAATGATTTTAAATGCAGTTCTGGGTTTTCTATGGCTCAATCCCAGCTAGTTTCAAGCTGATCAGGTCTGCTCTAATGGCTCTGTGCTCTCTCACCACAAAATGCTGCCTTGTGCTTCTTTGGTGGCTGCTCTGGCCTCTTTCTGATTTCCATGCTGGAACTGTGGTACCTAGAAGCAACTTCCAGCTTTAAGAAGCATTATAAAGCTGAATTTTATTTTCAATTATATTTATGTGCTCAGAAATACTGATACTTCTTGGGAGGGATAGAAGTGCATATTCTTTCATAAAATTCCAGACAGTGATGCTTAAAGCTGCCCATTCCAGCTGCCCTGTCAACTGTATCCTGTTGACCTCCTAAGCTCCTAGAAAGCTGGGAAGAGCTGAAGCAGAGGAAAGTCGAGATCCCCAAGGCTTGGTCATGAGCTGTGCACTATGGTTAGTGCTCTGTCCCACCCCAGTCCTATCAATCCTAAGTGTTGCAGACTGTGAAAAACAAAATTCTTGAAGACCAAATCAGGGACGAGTAATGCCCCGGATTGAGTTGCTGGGTTTAAAAGCACAGCTCCTGCATTTGAGCAGCAAGGAGCCCACTCTCAGTCTGTGTAGTGGCCTTGGCTTGGTGCACTTTACCTTGGCTCTGCTGTCACCAGCTGAGCCTCTCCAATCTGTGGCCTTAAGCAGTACTTGCTCTGGAAGACTGAAATATTCCCTTTACTCTCTACTACTTCAGTTGTTACTAGTAACTGTAGACTCTTTTACTTTTGCCAAACTATCCCTTAACATTTTTTCTTAAACATTTCAGATCCCGACTTATCCTAATTATATTCTATATTCTCCCCACTCTAAGGTTTTTGCAGAGCTTTGTATTTTGCATGATAACATTCTGTTGTTTACCATGGCTGATTTCATTTGGTGCTTTTAGCTAAGTAAAATATGGCAGAAGACAATCACAAATGAGGGGCTGCCTTCCAACAGCAGTGGAAGGAGAAGAAGAGCTTTGCAAAGGCTCATCAGACACATCTGCTTGCTTATTCAAAAACTGAAACCCAGGCACCCTGGAAATATTTAAAAAGCTGCTCATGTCTCTAAAGATTCTGCCATACAAAATTTGCCAATTCCTTGCCTCTGATGTGTGCAGCCTCAGAAAGAGAGAAGGATTTTAACACAGGCATAATTTCCTATACCCTGAGGACTCTTTTGCTTTCAGAGGCCTAGATTTGCATTCAAATGTTATTTTCTAATTGCCTAGGTTCTTGTGGGAATTCAGGCAGTGTATCTGCAGTTTAAGGGCACACAGTAGCAGCTGGTACACTGGTGCCAACCAGTGATACCGATGATATTTTTCTTTATGCTCCTTGTGCTGTTAACATCTAGGTTTGCTATATCAAAATACATGTAGAGTGCCCCAAGACTCTTGTGCTGTACATCCTCCTGGCCCCTTCTGCTTTGATGTAAGTGATTTTTCCAGTGGTGATTCAAGGTGTCTGGAAGTATTCCAGAAGTAATCCATAATAGATAAATCTTCTGTGCTTGCATTTCTCTGTCCATTGTGTGCAAGTGCCTTTTGTGCACACTCAGCATTGCTATAGTGACAGAAAGGTCCTTGGAACACCCCTGACAAGTCAGTCTTGATCAAATTTGTCTAATTAGAGGAAGTCGCCTGTGGGAGGCACATTGAGGACAGACTCTCCAGTTTGGAAAAGGACATTGCAAGGTAGATCTTACAAATGGTGAGCAATGTCAGGAGGATGCATTTACTCATATTTCTCATGGGATAAGATATACAGTGAGGAGATCAAGCAATATTTAAACAGAATGCAAAAAAAACCAACCCAAAACCACAGAAGAACAGTTCATCAAGATCTACTGAAAAAAGATAGGGCTGCAAAGCCTTGGCACAGGATGTTTCTGAATTGCTCGATGATGGGATTTGGAGGGTGTGATAGGGAAGGCACAACTAATGTTTAATTTCTTGTGTCTTTATTTCTGTAAGCGTCTGCTGCTGGACACTGTTGGGCAGAGAAAGAAACAGGCTTCAAATCTGGTCTTCATCAGTTTGGCTGGTGTTTTTACAAAATTATGGGCAAACACTGACTAGTTCTGTGGGATCTGCAAAGAGGAGGGTGGGCTGGCCATGTGCCTTCAAATAGCAACATAAGCTAGGACACTCTGTGTGTATAGCTTTGTGTATAGTTTTGTGTGCGTATAGCTTTTAGTTCTGTGTGTATAGCTTTGCATGTGCCCAGTTGGCCTCTAATGGTTCAGTTTTCCATTTCTACATTGTTAATTTTATCTGCTGCCTCTCGGATAAGAGGACTTCTATGTCAATATCCTGCTTGTGCCAGTGAGAGACCAGCCTTCTGGTGGTTTTCACCACCACATAGTTCACAGGACGACAGAGCAGTTGAGGCTGGAAGGCATCTCTGGACACAGCCCAGTCCAGCCCTCCTGCTCAAAGCAGGGCCCACTAGTGCAGGACTCTGTTCAGTTGGGTTCTTGATATCTCCAAGGATAGAAACGTCACAGCTTCTTGGGGCAACCAGTTCCAGCTTCACAAAAAAACAAGTTCTCTTGTGTCTGAGAGGAATTTCATGGATTTCAGTATCACTAGATACCACTGAGTAGAGAGTCTGGCTTGGCTTTCTAAACCTTCTCTGATCAGGGATCCATACACACCAGTAAGATCCTCATGAAGCCTCCTCCAGGCTGAACAATTTCATCTCTCCTGGTCTCCTCATATTGCAAATATGAATTCCAGTTCTTTCACTGTCTCTGCAGTGCTCACTGGACTGTTCATTATGTTAATGCCTCTCCTGTCCTGGGGAGCCCAGAACAGGACCCTGCACTCCAGCTGTGGCCTCGCCAGTGCTGAGAGCAGGGAAGGTTCCTCTCCCCAGGCCTGGTGGCAATGCTCTTCCTAAAGCAGCCCAGCTGGCTGGCCGCCTTCTTTGCCACCAGGACATATTGGTAGCCCATGTTCTTCTCCTCACGACATCCTGCTTCCAACCATAATGTGTGACCGCACTGCTGGCTTGTCCAGGCCACAGCTGAAACGCCTGCTGAGTCACTGACATGAAGCCATGCATGCTGTGGCACTGTGACAGTGGCACTGAGCGTGCTCTGCACTGAAGGGTTTTGATGGTTCTGCCCAACTATCCCAGCTGAAAATAGATCTGGCTGCCCTGGCAGCTGCATCCTGGGGACTTTTGCTCCTGACTCAGCTGATGGCAGGGAGATGCTTGCCTTGTAGCTGGGGGCTTCCCAGGAGGGTGGGTGTAGGGATTGCTGGGATTCCTGCCTCTTCTCTGCTCTCCAAGATGCCTTTTGGGTGATTGGATCATGGGCAGCTGTGCTCATTCACAGTGCTGGGCTCTGGACATGGCTCTGTCTTGATCCCATTTTACACCACACTTTGTCTTTCTGCCCAGTAGACCCTGCCCTGAGAAAACTGTCCAGTGAAGGAGAGAAACAGGCTGCCTGATGCTGGACGCTTGAAATGGAAAACCATGTCTAATTTAGGGAGATTTGTGTATAAAACTGAGGACATTTTCCATTACCTCAATGCATTAGAATAGTTCTGCAAGTGTATCTCAAACCGGGTAAAAATGTAAACGTTAAGGAGACATTGGACAGGATTTTTACTAACATCTGTCTCTGAATTCAGACACCAGTTTAAGTTCAGACAGTTCAGTTTAAGCTCAGGCAGATCTGTTTCAGCAGTTTATGATGCACAGGCTGTCCCTAGGCTTACTAGGAACATGGCCATAAAGATCAGTATCAAAGTTTTAGCAACAGCCCATAGATAAGCTCCACTTCCCTTTGCAGGTGACAGTTTGAGTGTTGATTTGCTGAAGGACGCAGTGCTGTTGCTAACCCTTGGCACGGAGGGTGGAAGCCTGAGATGTTTGTCTGTGCAGTGAGCTGATTCCCTTCTTCATCGGAGACCTGAGCTCAGGCTTCTCCCTCAGCACTGCTGCTGCTCTGGGCCTGAGAGAAGTTGCACACAAGCTCTGGATACTAAACTAAATGTTGAGCTGCTTGGGTATGGATTCCCCAAGGCTGAAAGCATATCCCAGCAGCGACATTTCTCCTTGGTACTATTTCCTAATACCGTTTCCTAATAGTTATTTATTACTGGCAGCTGCTGGCTCCTTCCTCTCTCCACCCATGCCATCAAAAAATTCTAAACTGTGATTTAGCTTTGAATGTTTGTCCTGGACACCAAAGGCAAGGAAATCAATTCTCTGTCCCTTCCCATCTTTAATCCCTATGCAGATTTCAGCAGAATCAGCTGAAGTGCTGAAAAGGTGTAAAATTACAGTTCTCCTGGGGCTAAGCCCATGTGATTCAGAAAAGCTCCTGAATGCCTGCATAGACAACTCCTAAAAAAATACTTCCCTATGAAACATAATCCTCCTGCTCATCCCCCACCCCTCCCTGCCCGCTCACCCTTGACTCCCTATCACTCACTGCCAGGCAATTATCTGCTTCGTTTACTGCCTCCTGGCCGGAGCCAAAGTTCAGGATCTGGCAGTCGATGGCAGGAGATCACTCGGCGGAGGGAACTCGCTGTTCCCCCAGCCCCACCACCCATTTCCCATCGGAGCAGGCGTGCTCAGCTGCGAGGCACGGCCGGCTTCTGGGGGGATGAGCCCTGGCTCCTACCGCAGAGCTTCTCCTGGGAAGGAGCCTGAAGCCGCGGTGGGCAGGAGCCCGGAGCAGGGGCTCCTCTTGCTCTGCCAGCATCCCAGGGAGCGGGCCGGCATTCGCCGCTGCCGAGGTGGGGAATGAACGTCTGTGGGCAGAGCCCTGGGTACACCTCCCGATCTCCGTCCTTGCCCACCGCCCACCCGCCGCAGGTGGAAGAAGCTGGGCTGTCCCAGCTCCCCCCACCCTGCTCCACGCAGCAAAACTCCATCGAACAACGGAGCTCCGTTTCCCTGGGCTGGGGAGGCACTTGGGGGGGCTTCCGTGCCTGCCAGGGATGATGGACGAGGCACGGTGACATGGCACTGGCGTGAAATGTCTCTCTCTCGACGTGAGCAAATTCCTGTGATACGGAGGAATTCTTCATCGGGTGCTGATGACAAATTGGTGGGGGTTTTCCCATTTTATGCTCTGTGGGTCCAGCTCAGAGGATGAAGCATCCACACACCGTTTGCCCCAAAAGCCCCAGACAGACTTCTTGGCATTTCTCTCATTAATGCTCACAAAATGCAGCTTGCAGCTGTCCTGCTCTCCAGTGTGGGCATGTCCAGAGATGCCAGAGCTGCCTGCTGCTTTGGGAGAGCAGACCTTCCCAGGAAAGCAGCCCTTCCCGAGGACAAGTCTGTGCTGACCTCTCCTCTCTCCCCCTGCTTCATTCCATGCTCCTCCTCCGGGCACTGGGGTGGGTGAGAATGTCTGTAGAGACCTGTCCCAAAGGGAACTGGGTTGTGAAGCACAGCTCCTCTGCCTCACTCCCTCAGCAAACAGAATTTAATACAGCTAAGGGTATTAGCTGTAAAATAAGAAAAGATAAAAGCAGGCGGTGTCATTAGGAATGGGGTTTGGGCCTCAGACTGAGGGTCTCTCAGCCCAAATCTCTGCCTGCAGTGGGAAGAGCAGGGGGCACAAAGCACCCAGCTGTACCTCCCAGGGTGCTGCCACCAGCTCTGCCATCCACAGCCACCAACTGGCATTTACTAGGCTGGAGCCTGTATCCACACCCAGAGCTCTAGGCTTGGTTTCAAATACAATTACCTTCCAGACACCTTTCTGGGTTTGGCCTCTGCAGTGTCTGATGGCAGTGAGCAGCACAGTTTAATTATGTGCTGCTTTGTTTCAGATTGGCTGAATGGTTTCACTGACCTTTATCACTTAAATCTTGTCTTGTGAGAAATAATAACAAATTGTTCCCCTTCATCTTTCCTGCAATAGTTTTTAACTTTCTGGGCCTTTCTCCTTTGGGTTCTTTTTCAAGCTGATGTCTTTTTTAGCCTATCCTAATATAATGCCTTCCCCCTATTTTGTATTTCTTCTACACACCATTTTTTAATAAAAATATAATGGTTTCTATCAGCCATAGAGGTATTTTCTATTCTATTCTCTATTAATTTCCTCTCTCACTGGCACATCTGGTTAACAAAATGGGTATTGATTTCTAAATATGCTTAAAAGTTTCTTTATTGAGTAGCTGGCTGATAATCTGTCTTCTATAGGTTCCCCTATAATTAAATTTGACTGATCTGGAATAACCCCCCAAATTCTACTATATTCACAGAGCATTCTTTGCTGAAGGTGGTGTACACATTGGGAAAGGATGAGGGGTTTAATTTAATCCATATTGCTTAGCAACATTTACACCATCAATAAACAAGCCCTGTTTTTCTGAACAAAAGACTGCCCGGCCTTTCTCCATCCTGACTGTTGCTGGTGATGGCAAAACTGACAGGGTCCAGCCTGGTGCATTTGGGGTGTTTCCTTCTTGCTTTGTGTCCCTTTTATTCACACCTCAACTCACCTGCTAAAGCTTTGCTCAGAATAATGGTAAGATCTTGAAGTGAGGTGTCCACAGAAGGGGCTCATCTTGATTCTCCTGTGTAGTTTTACTTGCTGACAGAACTGCTAATCACGTTAGTCACATGGCTGTTTTACAATCCCTGAAACGTGACTGCTAGGAGCCTTGAAAATTGTTAAATGTTTGCCCACAAGTATTTTCTCAAGTAAGATCTTTGGCAATTGTGTGTCACTTCTGAAATTTCCTACGATTTAACTTCTAAGGGAAAGATCTTTCCAAAGTCGCTGGTATCCTGGGATGCATGTGTACAGGAATGTGAGGGTGAACTGCAGTGCCAACCGGGGTGACCTGGTGATGAAAACAGGAAATTCAGCTTTGTTATGTACACAGATGATTTCAGTGGGGCATGAATAATAACTCTGAGACCCATAAACCCTCAGATCCACAGAACATTTGGCTGGAGTCTTGTCAACCAGTGACCCACCTCATTTGCATCACTTAGTGATGGAGAGGATGAGGAGGAAATTCCCTGGAAGGGGGCTCTGCCCACAAGCTCTGCCCCAGCCCTTCAGAGCCTTTTCTGTGTCCAATGTCAGAAACACCTCTTGGTGATGTGGCTGCAGGTCCTTCCTCCCTGGGTATGACCCAGCCCATGCCCAGCTCTGCACAGCCAGCCCGGGCTCAGTGTGTTCAAACCCAGGTCACAGACTGCAGCTCCTCTAGGGGAGATGTGACCCTCCCGGTATCCAGCAGTGATATTTGGCACTGGCAGGACATGGCACTTTCCAAGACTCCATAAAGGGCTACAAGTGAATAAGGAGGTGACATATTTTGGGGGGGGGAAAGCTCATTTTCACGTGAAAGCTTGTTGCACACAGGATGCCAGCTCAAGTGCCCCTCAAAATTTAAAATGCTTGGTAGAATCCAGCTGGAAAGGCATAATCCATAACCTCCTGTGTTCTTACAACATTCTAAATTTGTTTTTTTCTTATTTTCCTCTGAGATTTTTTATTCTTTGTACATTTAACTAATGTTACAGTTGACAAACTTGCATCTTTTTTGTTTATGTCAAAATATCTCAAATATAAACTTTTTTGAGTAAATAATCAACACCAGTTCACATTTTGCTACAATATGTAACTGTCTTACTGAAAACACTGCTGCTCTTCAATGTTGACAATAATGATCCTCACCACTTGATTCCGATTTTCTTAAGAGACCAGATTTTCTTGTCATATGCCACAAAGTTCAAATTAAATTAATTCTAAATATACTTTAAAAAAACCCTGATTTTAAGAATTTATCTACTTTTTAATTTTTTACTTATTCTTGATTACTCTTATTTTTCCTCTAAAAAAAAATAAGGACCTTCTTTGCCCTAAATATCGCTTAAGCAATTTGTCTTCATAAAAATAAATAAATAAGTAGGTTTCCATTTACTGAAAGCATGGAGCAGTCATCCTTAATTTCTCTAACTTCTTCCAGTGACTGCAGCATTCGTTTCCAAAAGAATGTTCCCTGAGACTTCATCTGGCAAACAAATACTGCTTCTAAGGTTTGATCATGATTTTCCTCCTGTTCCAGTAGCTCTTGCTTAATCAGTTTGAATATGAATTTTGAGATGAATGAGAAATCAGTTATGCTATATATGTCAGAGGTAAAGTATAATCTCATTTCCCTGAGGGCAGCTCGTCTCAGCAGTCTGGGAGCCTGAATTGCTGATACAGTGAGTGCCTGCTGCCTCCTCTATTTTTCCTTCTTTATTGGGTCTTTTCCTGTAAAAATATATACTGCTCAGAATTCCAAAAAGAATTTGACCTTTCCCAAGGTACCGGCCTAGTTTAAAGAGTATTTTAAACTATTTGCTTTTGACTGTGAGCAGAATCTGAAGCCTGTGATAGGGATAACTGGGCAAGCAACTGTGTCCTTTAACATGAGATACCATCACTTCCTATTCTTACACACAGCTTCAGCCTGAAGGCCACTAGTACAGTGCAAGTCTTTCCTTTGCTCGAGCTGCAGAAAACAGCAGCTGGAGCAGACCTTCCATGTCTGCCACTTGATCAAATACTTTCCTGAAGTAGGGTAACAGTTTTTCAGTTTTGTCATTTTTGCTTTTGTTATTTATTTCTTTGGTCTTCAAATATCTCAGTTTAAAGGTAACTAATAATTATTTGGGTTCTTTTTAAAGTTTCAGATGTGCTGCTTTAGATAGAGACAATCCCTGTGGGGGAAAGGGCTGCCCCATCCTTGTCGTGGGGTCCAAGGAAGTCTGGGCAGACAAGGACCATGACAATGGCAGGATGCTGAGCAGCAGAGCCTGGACCAGATCCCTGTGCATCCCTGCCCCTAGAGAGACCCAATCATGGCCATGCTCTCTGCTTGTGCTTGGTTGCAGCAGGACACAATCCCACTGCGGGCACTCAGCACTCACCCCTACTTGCATTTAACTTTATCCTTTCCATTTTATGTCACTCATATCTTTCCTGGACTCATCATGTCTTTATACTATGGAACACCATCTATGTATTGTTTAAAAAGATGTATTCCCATTTATTTAGATGTATTCCCGTCTACACCATGGGAATAGCCCCTTCCCAGTTAAACCAACCTTCTTGCAACTTTCCTTCTAAGCACCAGCACTGCCACCATGCAACCTTTAGACTCACTAACTCCCAAGAAATTCTCCCATATAAACCATTTGCTTATTCCCCACACAGTCAAATCTCATGTTTTAAGTGTACTTTTGCTGCTGCAAGAACATTTTCTATTGTTTTTTCCTTTTTTCCCTTTCACTTTACATGCCATTGAGTCCTTCATTTGTCATGGCTTTTTCAGCAGCTTCTCCCTCTGGACTAGTCTTTGTGTGTTTGAGACTTGGATTTTGATCCTAAGCAACTAGAATATATTTCCCCCCTTGTTTAAAGCCTCTCTGTAGGTAAAAACAGTTTTGCAAACTGAAACAAGATTTAAATCAGCATTTTTTCTATAGTAGATTTTTCCCTTTTGAGCACTGCTTTGATTTCCACAGTATTTCTTCTAAAGTTCAGCAGCAAAATCTTGAGAGAATCGCAGCTTACTGCTTCTGAGATAAACTCTTATATTTTTTATAATTTAATAACCCTGCCATTAAGTGGAAAACTTCTGTATCAGTCTCTGTGCCTGTTACATAGCCTGGGAAACAGCAATAGCACTTACCCTGTCAGCTCTTGGGAAAGCTCAGAATAAACAACTTTGCAATTAAAGTGTTTACATATCAGAGCCTCCTCCCTCCTTCCTCATTTCAGGCAATTTCATCAGTCAACAGTCTTCTCACTGACGATTTTTCTGTAGCTCTCTGGCAGGGTTCACTCAAGCTTGGGATGTTCCTCCTTGGTCTGGTTGAACACCACCCCTCCCCAACAGGATCCTGGACCACCCTCCCCACCGCTGCCTGCCCAAGGCTGCGGCCCTTCTCTGCCCCTTCCAGTCACTTCTTGTCTTTGCTGATATAGTTTCACTTCAGCCCAGGGCCACCCTTTTCAATGAGACATTTCCGATTTTCAGGATTCTTCGGCAGCAAATCTTTTGTAACCCTGTGCTGGGCTTTAAAGAGGTTGGTAGGTTTAGAGCACAAATGAAGTGAGTTTACCTTGAGATACAAAGCTAAGCAGACAATAAACAGCTAAAAGAGCTAAATAGAAAAAAAAAGTCTATTTCTGAGCCAAGACCTCTTTTGATGCTGCATTCTGATTTCTAGTAACTGCCTAAGGGTGTTTTCAGATAAAGAGAAATCAGTCAGCTATTGAGGGGGACAGTGAAGCAAGCTGGGCTGTCAAAGGCGTAAAGAAAACCAAGAGCAAACACTGTGATTCCAGCTTTGATCAGATTTTGGTACTTGCCATGCTGTTTCTAATGGCTGTGTTCCTTCATATAGGAAACTGCTCCAAGGGAAAACGTTGTCAAATGGAAACTGTGGAGTGATGGGGGCAGAATCACTCCTGATAAGCTCTGGGCTGCACTTTGCTGTCAGAAAAAGCTCCATTTCCTTTATCTCAAAGGGTTGAAATACTCCGAGGCAGGGAGGAGATTGAGGGAGACAGGCCTTAATTACACTCTTCTTTCTTGAATGATTAAATATGAACAAAAGAACTACTGCACTGCATATCCCCTGCACTGAGATCCTACCGCAAATACAGAGACAGAGCCAAACTTTGCCAGCAATCTTTTCATTTCATCAACAAGCTTGTGTTCTGCACGTCAAAGTCTGCTCAGAATGACAAGAGAAATAAATTCTACAAAATCCGAGGAAGGGCCTGACAGAGCTCAGCCAGACAGGGGGCTTGCTTAATAATTAAAAACAATACTTTGAACACTAAATGGTCTTCATGTTCCTCTGAGCTGTAGTATAAATCTAGACTGAATCTTTTCCAACAGGTTTGTTAGCTGTGACTCAGAAAAACCAGTCCCCTTTAAAGAGGTGTGAAGAGAGAGAGGAATCAGGTTTTTTTCTCTGCATGTTGCCTACAGCTTCTTGCTGACTGCAGGTTAACCTCAAGGGCCTGACATTGCTTCTGTGTGTTTGAGAGGGAACCCCCCCACACAACAGCAAATGCGGAACATCAGTGTGGGGACCGAGTGGCTTTGAGGTGATATCAGAACCTGAAGTGTGTGGGTTTGAGGTGCACTCCTGACTTTTCAGGAGAAAGTGAAAAAGTCATTTTTCACTTTCTCAGTGTGCTGAAGCTAAAAGGCCTTTCTCAAGGCAGTTTTGATTTTAAGTATAAGTGAAACACTGAATACCTTCAGATGAATATCTTCAACAGGAGAGAGCATGTGGTACCATGCTGGTCTTTGTGCCCCAAACACTTTTCGCAGATGTTTCTGGAGAGCTC
Source organism: Tichodroma muraria (assembly GCA_013390105.1). NCBI lineage: Eukaryota > Metazoa > Chordata > Aves > Passeriformes > Sittidae > Tichodroma > Tichodroma muraria. The sequence goes on from WAAG01034165.1 coordinate 50,724, forward strand.
TGCCCAGCTGTGCTGGAAGTGTGGTGTGGTGGGGAGGTGTGAAAAAAACACTGACATGTTTGTTTGATAAGGTGTCAAAATGTTGTCAGAGTTCTGGGGACGATGCTGTCAGAACAAATGCTGACGGGCCTGACTGAAGATTGGTTGTAAAGAATGTTGATGGAGAAGATAAGAAATGTATTTGATGCAGGAGAGGAGAAGAAAGACTGAGAATTTCATAGAAAAGTAGAGTGATGGAAATGATGACCCAGGATAGTGGCAGAGTTTATTTGGGGCAAGGGTGAAACAAGAAGCCAGAGAAAGAGCTGGTGTGGTTGAGCCATGGAAAAGAGGAGGGACTGGATATGTGATTCCACTGAGAAAGGGTAAGGAAAGGTTGGATCTTTCCTAGATATGAAAGGAAAATGTGATTCCCAAGGCTACTGATGCAATTACCAGAGTCATTGAGAAAAAAGCAACAAGAGGTCAGGGGAAGCAACATCCTTTCAAGGCTAAATGATGCAAAACCGCACATTTTGAGAAACATTTCCCACAGTTCAGGAATCCTTTGTAAACACAATTAACCCTAGCTCTGATTGTGAGAAGAAAGACAGCTAATGTTTTGTGGAAAATGCACACAGAATGGCTCAGAGAGAGTAAGGCTAATGTCAGAAATACAAGGATAGAGCAAGCAGTAGGGTACAGCTACAAGTACAGACAATATCTACTTAAAGCCAGGTATGTTAACACCATTGAGACACAGTTCTGTAGCATATGGTAATATTTCCAGAGGCAAAAGGTAGCACCAGACTCCCTGGAGCAGGCTCTGCTCTTCTGCAATAATTAGTGTAAGGTTTAAAAAAAAAGCAAAGCATTGCTTACTCACAAAATCAGGACAACGGAGGCTTGTGTTCTAGGCATGGTGTTTATTCAAGGGCTAATTACAGTAAGCAAGAGGCTTCTTAATGCAACAGTGTGAAGGGAGAAGAGATTCCGATAGGAATAGACAAATTACAAGGAATTTACCTGTCTTGTGCAAATTTGTCTGTCCTTTATCATCTTCCTGCTTCTCAAATTGCTCTCCAAGCACTATGGATAACTGATGTCCATAACTGGTGTCCAGGCATTGAGCTTTGAACCCCCTCTTCTTGCTGGCAGTTACACAGAGGGCTCCACAGAAGGTTTGGTGCAGATATCCAAAACCACTCTTGTGACAAAGGGTCTGGGGGCTCTTGAGATCCAGTCACTGCTTCCCTGTGGGTTGGGGCTGGTTGCTGGAGTGCCTGCAGGCACACAAGAGGAAGGCTCTGCGCTCGAAGCATTAACACAGGCATTTGCCTATGTAAATTGATCTTTAATCTGCTGCCCACGTGGTGCTGGGCACTGGATGTGACACGGTGACAAGCAGCACTGGACTACCCTAAAATCAACGTACAAGTTCACCTCCATTCACAGATGGATTGTGCAACAAGAGGCAATGACTTCTGATGTTGTGTTATGTTTGCAGGTTCTGATCATACGAACCAATGACAGTGGCCCCAGCATTTGCTCCCTTCAGCAAAACCCTTCCCACTGACACTGGCTTTCCTGCCATCCATCTTATTTTAACACACTGCACGGTAATGGGAAGCTCCTTCTGGCTGGAGCCTCGTCTCAGTACCCGAAGGACCACACGCATGGGTCACCTTCCCCTGGCGCAGACCCCGCTGTGAGCGCGGGGTCCTCCATGTGTCAGCCCATGAGCTCGGGGCTCCCAGGCTACCGGAGGCCAGAGCTGTCCTGCTTTCCAGGGGGCAGCTGCCCTGAGTCGATTTGATCCACCGGCATTGCCCGCCCGATGTCGCCGAGGCAACATGATCCCCAGGGAAGTGGGATGTGTTGCCATAGCAACACGATGCTCTCGGCTCCTGCCTCCTTCCATTGACGCCACTGAGGGAAAATCTGGGGCTGCTGGAAGCTCTGAATCCTAGGGGGGATGAAAAGTTGGGGTGGTCAAAGGATCATGGCAAAACCAGACATAAACACTTATTTGCAACCCTAATTGTAAGCAGTTGCAATTAAAGACTTTGGCTGCTGTTGCAGCAGCTTTGCCAGTGCCTGCATTAATGCACTGCTCTGAATGAAATCATTTATGTCACATTCCTTTATTACTCATGATCACATGTTTTGCTTTATAGTTAAATTATGAATAATCTAAGCAGGATACATCTTAATGATGCTGTCATTCTTATTCTGGATGTATTGATTCAGCAGGTTCTTTCAACACAGACTCTCTGACAGTTAATGCAATGAGCATTTTTAAATAACGGAACACTGAAAGGAGAAAGAGGGAAAATATGTGACTGTCCATAGAAACTGATGATGGCACTTTCTCTGGAAATGGTGGAAAATACTGACTCACTCTCCTCTGACCTTCATAGGAGAAGTTCAAGACTGCTCTAGTTCTTTTTCATCAGGTTTCCCACTGTTCCAAGGCAAAGATCTATTATTTTCACACTAGTAAATTCCAACAACTGGCAAGGACAGGACCCTACTATGTCAGGTATCACCAATTCAAGGGAGAGCTCACCTAGGGCTTAGGAGATATTGAGGAAAGGCTGGAAAGGGATGAATCATAAAACACTGCCAAGAAATGATGGAGTCCATGAGCCCCCTGGATACACAAGAGTCCATCATGGACAGAAGCTGTGTCTGGTGTGCATCCTTGAACCAGTTGTCTTTTCCTGAAACTGCAACACAAATATTAGGACAACATATCTTGTTAAGCTTTCATAACATAGTTTATTGGGAATGACTGCTTTTGTGAGCAGATAACAACGGAAATGATCCAAGGATGAATGTACAGGGTGTTTTCAGAGTAGGGAAAGAATTCACATCAGCCTAGGACCAAGCATGGTGTGGCTGTGACTGGCACAGCCCCTGAGTGCTCACCCCAACAGAAGCACTTCAGGCTGACTGAAGGAGCAGGAGGAAGTACTGCAAAGGAAGAGCTGCTCACAGAGCAGAGTGTACAGCAATGACATGATTAATTGCTCACTGCCATTGTTCAAGATTTTGCAGACGCGGAACAACAAATCATTTTGGAAAAACTTGGGATTTCTACTGTATAAATAAATAAATAAATAAATATGAAAATAACTCTCACCATTTGAAGAATAAAGACAGTTCTTTATTAAGTATCTTTCAGTGATAAAACGGAGTGTAAAAAAGAGATTTCTATCATTGAAAAGACTCTTCTTTAATTAAATATAATTAGAATAAAGCCTGGCTACAAAGTACAATACTTCGTAAGATCTGTATTAAATATCCATTCGTTCACAATTGCTCGTGTGCTCTGAGGAGATAGATTTAAAATATTTTGCAGGTATTTACAGATAAAAATTAAAAAGGGATAATATTTTTGCACTGCAAATCACTGAAATGGGTTCCTGGAGCCATTCAGAACATAGACATACGTGGATGTCTCTGATGTCACTGTTAGGAGAAGGGAGATTGCTGTGTTTGCACCATCAGTCTCACCTACTGGCTGACCCAGTATCATCAATAAGAGCTCTTAATAACTACACAAGGAAAAAAATCTTTAAAAATGTATAGATAAATATTGCCAGCACGGCTGTGAAGAATCTAAAAATCTTCCTGTACGGACACTAGATGTCAATGGAGAGACACTTCAAAGCAACTGCAACAAAAGGCAATGCTGCTGCATTCTCTAAAACCAGATTCTTCTTTTCCTCTTTTTCTAATGCAACACTTCTGGGCTGATAGCCTTAGGAATTAAAGCCAAAACCCCCCTCAGGAGCAGCACTTTACACGGAACACCCATTCAATTAGTTTCCTACGCAGGCGTGATTTAAGTCATAGTTGAAGGCAGCAAGCATTTTTCAGCTCTACAAACCAATCATTTTTTGCTGAGACTGTCAAAGCAGGACCTGGACATGGTGAGGTGGCCTTATAAACCTCTGCCTTGGATGATAAGACCACCTGTTTCCTTGAATGAAGACATCCAAGCTGTAGTCAAACATCAAATACTTCTATAAAACTTAAGAATCTAAACTGAATTGGAAAACCAGCCTAGAAGCAAGAATTTTCATATCTCCATTATCCTCCTCTACAGAAAAGAAGACACAGAATCCTCTACCAACATTTTCATTATGTACACCAAAGCACAGGATGTAAAGAATGACAGTAAAATAGAATAGGAACTACTTACCGATTTTCTCTGAAAATTGGTTAACTGATCCTCATGCTGCACTATGAGTTTAATTAAAACAAGTGCTAACAGCCGTAATGAAGATGATAAAAGAGTTTTCAGAAGGAAATATAAAAATTTGTGGATTTGGTGGATAAAGCTCATTTTTACTGTTGCAATTTACATTTAATACTGCAATTTCAGCACTTGGAATTATTTAACACACCATGCTGATCTGTGAAATGAGCCCTTCATCTTAGGATTGCCCAATGTTTGTGTACAGCACTTCTGTACCTGGGATGGATCTGTGAGCACCAAAGGGCAGGACAGAAACACTGAGAACAGTGAAATGTGTCAATGGCTTCTGGTGGACACCAGAAAACATGGCCAAAGAGCAAAGGCACTGTGGCTTCTGTCTCAGCAAGAGATCAGGGGCTGCCAGGGGGGAGAGAGACTGAGCCTGGAAGGAGGCTCAAGGTGCCCCCCAGGGGAGATAAGCAAGATGGGGTGAGGGATAGATTGTGGATATAGGGCAAACCTCAGAGGTGAAGGGAAGGGCAATTGTTATTTGACAGGCGTCTAGTGAAGACACACGACAAACGGGCAAATGCCAAGTGTGAGAAATGGTTGATAAATTCAGCCTACAAAGGTGACAACAGAAGATGTGAAAACAGGAGCTGTAGCAACAGTGTCAGAGCCACACATGTCTGGGGAGTGGCAGGTTGGGACCCAGTGCAGAAATGTTCATAACCTGAACTGCATCAGGTGGAAATGTGAGAAGATGGGGAGGGGACAAGTTTGTACATACAGCAAAAGACAATTCCAGATTTGCAAGCAGAGGCTCAAGGAAGAAATAAATTTCAGAGCTCTTTGTATGACAAACCCTTCAACATCAACAAACTAGTGTTTGAACAGGTTCTGCTGGAAAACAGACAGCAATTCGTAGTTTGGATTCAGATGAGTCTTTGAACAACTCACAGGGAGGTTAATTTTCTTTCTTCTCTTAAAACAAAACAATCCGAAAACCTTCTACCTTTATTTAGTAGCAATGTCTGTGTACTCTAAGGCCAACATAACCCTCCAGCAGGATCAGGGCTACCCAGTGAGTGACTGGCTACCACGGGACAGAAAGCACAAAGGTCAGTTCCCACCAGTTCCCTCTGCCCAGAATTCATACCAGCCTCTGTGGAGAAGGTCTTAAAGTAATGTTTTCAGTGCTGGGGCCAGAAACTAAAGTAGAACCAAAATGGGTACAGCCTCCTTGCAAGCTTTGTATGCAAGAGAACCAAGTGCTTAGCTAAGTCCTTATTTGAATATTCCCTGTTTACACAGCAGTGCTGTTGCTTAGGGCTTCTCTGACGTGGGAACCATAAACTCTACATCTGCTATGTCGTGTAGCTCAGGGTAGTTTAAACAACATGGTCATCCCACACGTCTTATGTCACAGATACTACTTTTATCTAGATTTAAACATGTGCCATTTTACATCACAAGTATGACATGATAATCAGAGGTATTTCTTTTTACATCTAGGTAACACCTAGGTCAAATGACTTACAAAACCAGGTATTTTAAGGTTGGTGTTTTCTACTGCCTGAAAATTTGTAATTGTTACCAACAGAATCAGTGTTTTCTGAGTTCATAAACAAAATCATGCCAATGAAAATCTGGATATTTATCCAGATATTTCTCCCAACTTGATACTTTGACATTTATCAGCAAATGCAGCAAGGCATCTTTCTAAGAATTATATCTTCATTATATATCAAAACAATCTAATTATACATTCAAAAAATTACAGTATACATTCAAAAACATTCTAAGTATACATAAAAAATATTTTTGATGGACTAAAGGTGGTGTCAAGGTAACAAATTTCAGCTGACACAAGTATTTATATGTATTTATTAAAAAACAGGTTGATTTTTTATCCTGTCGTTGTACTATTGAGAGACAGTCCCATATGATTTGTTGAAGTATACAGTACTCAGGCTATTCACTCGAAAGGCTAACAAAAATACATACTAAATCTTGCTTACTGTAACAAGCAAACCAACCGGTTAGAGCACCTAAGTTTGGTGTCTGAGGTTTAGCACTTTCCTGAGAAGGAACCAAAGAGAGGCAGGAGAAGCAGTTTCATCTTGCACATGGTGTTCAAGGATCTCTACATCCTGGTTGTTAGGCACAGGATCACTTATTTGTTACAATTACTCCTGGTAAAATGCAAACCCAGAAGGTTTGTGTACATTATGCACAAAGTTATATGATGTTTATGCACATTTGCAGCAACAGGAGCAAGCAGTGGGTAGAAAAACGTTTGAATGTTAAGCGTAGATAACTTAAAATGCAAAACTCAGCGTGTTTTTTACAATGATGGTGGTCAGCCTTGGGAGTAACAGAGCAAGGGAAGTGGGATTTTTTTTCATCTCTTTATATCTTAAAATGAAGACTGGGTACATTCAGTTCATAATGATGTGGTGGCCAAAAAATCTAAGGAAAAATGTTAGAGAACAAAACTGACAGAATCATTTTTTTGCTGTTGAAAACCAGGGTGAGCCCACATTTTGGAATGTGGAGACCAGAACTACACACAGTGCTCATGAAAGGCACAGAGAAGCTGAGCAGCTACAGAAAGGAGCATTTAATGTCATTCTGAGGAAGCAGCTGCTTTTGGAGGAGAGACTGGTATGGCTGTAAGAACTCAATTTTGAGAGGGCTGAGTTAAGATCGAGGTTTACAAAATCACAAAGTAGCAAATAAAACACAGGCAGAAACATAACTTGCCAAATCCTGCAATAACAGGAGTAGGGGGCATTTGGTAAATCTGGGAAGAGTGCTCCAGATCCTAGAAAAAGAAGTGCTGCTTTATCTAACAGGTATTTAATTTCTGGAACTTGCTGCTGTGACAAACCTCGGTCACTGGCTTCAGCACCAGGGGGATGCGGAAAACGCGAGGCTGTGTTCGCTAATAACTGTCATCAGAATATTTAGTGTTTTCTTGCATGATCCTTGTATGGAATTTGAAGGTAAGTATAATTAATCCAAGATGTACATATGTTTATATAGTGTCTGAGCTCTGGCTGATGCTGACAGGTTTATGAGAGGTGAATTATTACTCGTTATAAAAGGATTTATTTTACTTTTTAAGGAGCCAGTCAGGAAGTTTATTCTGATATTTTTTCCCCAGTGCAAGACTACACAGACTATTTTGCTTTTTCTGCTGGCAATTTTGCTGCTCCTGCCTGAGCAGGACGAGCACTGAAGCTCCACAACAGTTTCACTAATGACACATCAAAGTCACACAGATCCGGGTAGAACAGGCAGAGTAAAGGGAAGAGACTTCACCATTTGGGAGCACAGACATGTAGTATATATGGGAATATATAATTCATCCACTAAGAAATTATTAGGAGAACTAAACACTGAAATATATATATATGTTTTGATAGGAATACTGTGGGGACCAGCTTCATCAGCTACACAAGTCTTATCTAACTCCATACTGGGTGCTGAACATGCCACGAAGGCAGAGGAAAGAAATTGCATTGGTCATGCTGCCTGAATTAAATATGTTATTATAAAGGGGATCAAACTAAGGCTGCAAGTGGATTTTCTAATTTATTTTCTACCATTCTTTTAATGTGAATGCTTATTATAGTAATAATTTAAAGTGTTATGCAAATTCAGGGAGAAAGAAAGCATATGATGAGCTCTATGTATGCACAGCAGGCACTGTAACAATTGACTTGATCGCTGACAAGCTTCTCATATATTTGTGCCTTCTATTCAGATGTTCACCAAAAAAAAGGCATATAAAGAAACAGGATAAACTGTGGTGTAAATCAACTTGAAAATGCACTTTGTGCGACCTTGGGTGCTTTTGATTTTGTCTGTTGACCTTCAGGAAGAGAATAAACAGAGCTCTGCTCTTTACCTTCCCCTGAAGGTGATTAGTTGTGTGTGGACATATAAATATCAGAAGGCCAACACAATGTAGCCCTTCAGAGGCTTAACAATATTTACTGGTAACGCATTTTTTTTTCAAATAAATAACCAGATTTATAGTCACAGACACAAATGACACAAAATTATCAACAAACATCAAAAGCTAATACAAGAGCTGACTAATGCCAAAAGCAGGCAGTTGTCAGGTGGCTGGGTGTAGTGCAAAAAAGTGGGAAACAAAAATAACTGCATGCCCTTGGAATTGGACTTTCCCTTTCTTCTTTTGAATCTTCTTACCAGTGCTTTTTATTGGTATTTTGTTTTACCATTTCTACAGAATTTTTAAAATTTCATTTTTATCTCTTCACCACCAGCAATATCTTCAACACCCAACCAGCAAAGGGAAGATCTCATCAGAAATCTTAATTTTGTGGGGGGACTAAACACAGTTTTCTCATTAATCAGAATCTTTCTCTGTACCAGTTCTGTCAGTAGCTAAAGTACATATATTGAGCAGTGAAATGTGCTCTTGTAATGTTTGAGACCATCAGACAAATAATAATGGTAGGAATGGCAAATGAAAAATCAGTATCAATTATCTTTTGAGAAAGGCAACAGAGCAACTGTTGTTCCTGCTGTAGAAAGGAACAGAAATTAGGAGAAACAGCTTAATACAAAATCTTCAGATAAACTGATGACATGTGGCAAATCTACCATCTCTGCTTTTTAAAATTTTTTTTCACTTTGTATGGATACACAATGTAATCTTACTCGGCATGAAAATGTGGGAGCTGTATTACAAAGGACACCTTTATGTGCCATGAGATTTGCAACTGGGCTCCCTCATTGAGAACAGTCAGTAAGAGCACGGGCTGTGGTGTTCTGGGATCCGCGGCCGTGCCCTCCGTGCAGCAGCGATGAACAGGCTGCCTTTATCTGGGAGTGCAGTGAGAACCATCTGGATGAGCGAGGGCACCCTTTGGCACACGAGCAAACAAAACCAAAACACACAGTACGCTGCCTCAGCCAATTCTGGGCTTCTAAGTGAAATTCTATATTTTGAGTACGAGTCGATTTCTGCTCTTTTATTGTTGAAACAAAAGAAGAATTAAATAAAAATATGTACACTGAGAACATGCAGCGGCGTCACTAAGCCAACATCCGTATTCCCCTTGAGTCATGTTTGCACAGGCCTATTTTCTCCCAAGACGAGCTTCTCAACAACATCAAACCTTAGGGGCCGATGGCTCCACTCCACGCAGCCCCTGGGTATCTGCCAAACCTCCCTTGTACACACAGATAACAGGTTTTGTACAGAAGAAACCATCAAAAATCTGAAAAATCTGAACATTTAACAGCATATGAATGGGTATCTGCAGAGCTCATGCATATTAGCAATTATATGGGTGACGAGGCACTGGCAGGTTGTGCAGAGTTGTGGATGCCCCATGCCTGGAAGTGTTCCAGGCCAGATTGGATGGAGCTTGGAGCAACCTGGTCTTGTGGAAGGTGTCCCTGCCCATGATAGAGGGTTTGGAACAAGGTGACCTTTAGGGTTCCTTCCGACCCAAACCATTCAATGATTCTGTGTTTCATTTTTCTGAAATTCTTTAATGCTTTATTATTATCAGATCAGTACAATTGCCACCCTTTCAGACTATGGCTCTATTCAGTGTTTTCCAAAAGGTGTGAAGACCTGCACACTGCTTCTCTGGCACTGACTTAAGAATTGTTCTTTAATGACATAATTCTGACAAGAAGTCGGGGGTCATAGGTCCTAAATTTAACTCCAACCAAGAATTGGATAGAAGTTTGATGGGATTCAATCAAGGTAAAAAAACCCCTTGCTCTCCTTCTCCCGGGGGAGCTTTGAAACATCCTCACATGCTCCGTGAGGAAGGAGAACCTCTGTCCTTAGCACTGGTGAGGCCACACCTTGACTGCTGTGTCTGGTTCTGGGCCCCCCAGTTCAGGAAGGACACTGAGGTGCTGGAGTGAGACCAGAGAAAGGAATGTAGCCAGGTGGGGATCGGTCTCTCCTCCCATGCAACCGACAAAAGGACAAGAGGATGTGGTCTCAAGCTGTGCCAGGGGAGGTTTAGGTTGGACATTAGGTGGAATTCTTTCACAGAAAGGGTGATATTGGAACAGGCTGCCCAGGGAGGCTGTGGAGTCACCGTCCCTAGAAGTGTTTAAGGAAAGACTGGTCGTGGCATTCAGTGTCACGGTCTAGACACGACGGTGTTTGCTCAAAGACTACTCAATGATCTCACAGGTCTTTTCCAACCTAATTGTTCTGTGATTCTGACAAGAAATGAGTGTACGGGGTCACTGATGTGAAATCAGAGAAAAATAAAAACGCAGCAGCGACGGCCAGGAGGAGCCTGCCCGACTTCCACCCCACCCCACATCCCGCCGCCAGCTTTGGTCCAGAGGTTTCCCAACACGGCTCACACCCGGCCC